>JACXGM010002345.1:31332-47705 GCA_016801145.1 Umbra pygmaea
AGGGGCTCATTTCTGAAGTCACGGTAAGACCTATCCCAGCTCAGGGGCTCATGTCTGAAGCGTGCGTAGAAACAATCCTAAATTTGTTCTTACAAACAGAATGTAGAATGTGTGTACGCATAAAAAAAGTGTGATTTATCAAATGATCCTACATGTCCTACATGTAACTTAAACTCAACTTGACTGAACATATATTTGGATGCACAGCTGCCGATAAGGCACGGCCAGAAGGAATAGGGAGGAAAAAAATCTATGAAAATCATCTTTACTCCTACATTGAGCAATATGAGCAAAGTTTATGGGAAGTATTTAGGCCTATACACATTTTGTTTCACTCATTCTGATTGAGATCCGATTTAAAAGGGCACATAGCACTAACACAAGTAGGCCTTTATTACCGTATATTTAGTCATCACTCGAAAAAGGTCAAAATGAATTCTGCCCAGACTTTCTCTATACTGCATGTCTTGAAATAAAAAATGGTCTTTGGAAGGCAGCGTATGTAGTCTTACATTTTAGGATCAGCCTTACATTTGAATTGTCATCATCTCAGTCTGTTATAATTAATCAACAATGCTGTTGCATGTTTATGAACATACAGTAATTCACATTGTTATTACTACAAATAAACTGGTCAAATTACATTATATATCATCGCCTAGATCAATACTACAGTAATTCAAATTCAATTTAAATCAAAATTTCATTCACACAAGAAAATTGTACATGTTGCCCCATAACTAGTGTACGTTTCAGAACCACTTGTCATTGTGTGTAACGCGCATGCACGGTCATGGATGTGCATAGATTTATTAACATTCTCAACAAACATTAAAATTGATCATTCCCACACTAAATGTAGATATCATCACAGGCGTGTTTTATGCAGAGATTAGTGCAGACACAAGCTAGATAAATTAATCCCCAGGAATCTTCACCAAATTACAATTAACCTGGTAAAACAAACACCTACGTGAATGAATGATTGTGTCTGTGTTTTAGTTGGATGGAACCTCAGCAGAAGAACTGGAAGCATTGGACCAGTCACACTCAGACTACCTGAGTGCCGCCAGCGACCTGGAGGACACAGATGGAGAGGCATTTACAGACGGAGAGGTCTACACTGACAATGAGGATCTAGAGGAACCATTTGACTCCACCCACCAGCCCCAAGGGACCAAGCCTACCGCTCTAGCTCGGTCCTCAGAGCCTGCCTCTGAGTACCACAGTCCTGACCCCTCCCCAGAGCCTCTGAAAGAGATCCCACCCCTGATGAATGTGCCTCAGCTCAGATCGATCCGTAGTCCATCTGAAAGCACCAATCACGCCGTAGCTGTGGATGAAGACACCCAATCCACTCACAGCTTCTCAGACTCAGACTTTGACTCCATTGATAGGGCTGTTACAGCTTCCCCTGCGGATGCACCGCCTGATTTTAAAGCCCCGAACCCTAGAGTCTCTGTCCCGGAGCCCCAAGTGGCAGAGCGCCGGTCGGAGAGCCCCTCAGCTGTCACACTGTCAGTCATCGAGAACAAACTCCAACAGGTAATTAAGGCACTTTGTGCTTCATATCACTATGCTCTTTATGTTCTCCAAAACATGTTTATTTTTCCTCCCAAGTCTAAAATACCCAGGAAACTTAATAGACTCAAAGGAGTTTGACCCCTTCACCTTTTCCTGCTTTCAGACCCATATGGCAGAGCCACAAGAGAAAAAAGCTTCACCATCGTTTATTGTGTAAGTGAAGGCCTATATGTCGTCATTATCTCAGTGACACTATTGGTTTAGTTTTTAAAATGTTAAGAATATGACTAAATTACTATAAACCAACCTTAGCTAATTTCTGAGGACATACCCCAACCCTACTACAAATGTTTTTTTCCAATTTGAGTAAGACCGAAGCTATTGTACATGACATCTGGTACAACTGGTAAAGGCCACACTCTCTTCTGATAGGTTGGCTCACCACCAGGCTGTTCAGACGAGACGCTCTCAGATCCGAGGCAGTGATAGTTCTGATGACAACGACGAGACTGAGGACATTGAGTGGGGTCCAGCTACAGAACTTTAGAGAATGCTTAGCTTCAGGACTACAAAACAAGAAGGCTGTAGCACACACAATTCCAGGACTACAATTTTAAGGTGTAAAGATCCAGAACTGCAAAACTACAATCCTAACACACAGTTCCAGAACTGCAGTCACTGTCATGTATAATAAGTAAATTCTGACTGACTGATCTACAAATAATAATTATTAGTTATTTATGATGCAAGATTGTTTGTAGAGCAGTCGGTCAGATGATGTCTGTTCTGTAGGCTCAAATGTTGAACAAGCCCATTCCCTCTTGTGATAAATCCCTCTTCATACTTCTAGGATCACTTGTTTTTCTTTGTTTGGACTAACATTTTCTAGCTGTGTTGGAGGTCCACTGTCATGGCTGCCTTCAGTCTAAGGAAGTTTTCTGGCAATAACTAACACAGTTCACTCCTATCTAGGGGCCCATTGTACAACTGGCATTAAACCGAATATTGTTGGTAGCTTTTTAATGAATGTATTTTTTTATCAAAACTATGGATTGTTTACCAACACCAATGTCAAATACAATGTTAAGGACATCATTTTTAGAAAACAAATTCAGTTGGAATGGCTGCAGCAAAACCTGGATATTCAGGAGATTAAAGCTTCATTTTCTAAACTGCTTCATTTTGCTGTTGAAAACTATGATTACTTTGTCAAAATATCCCATTTGTTTTATTAAAGTTAACAGATATGGCTATAAGTATCTGCCCTTGTCATTGGTTTTTATTCTGCTTAGAACATCCTTACTGTCAGGGGTGGGCAAAGACGCATCCAAATGTATTTTTAAATAAAATACAAAATACCATAATTTTTATTGTATCAAATTAAAATACATAATACAGCAGCCACACCATGCTGCAGTATTATAAAATGCAGTATTTTAAAAATACTCAATACTTTCCATTTATTGGCTTATTTGATCTATGCATTCACCAGTACACTGATTTAGTTGATGCTCCTATCTACATTTTACATTTTGTACAATTTAATAATTTAGGAGATGCTTTTATACAAAGTGCGAAGTATAGGCACATCCCAATGGAAAAACTTGCGGAGTTTAGTGTTTCGCCCAAGGACACAATGACATTTGGCAGTCATGAATTGAACAGGCAACTGTCCAACTACAAGTCAGACTCCCTAAGCACTGAGCTACATTTGTATGCAAAAGTTTAGACACCCCTGACAATTTCCATGATTTTCATTTCTAAATGTTTGGGTCAGCAATTTCATTTTGATCTATCAAATAACTGAATGACATGGTAATATTTCAGTAGTGAAATGAGGTTCATTGGTGTTAATCCAATAATAATGTGCAATATGCATCAAAATGAAATTAGACAGCTGCATACATTTGGGCACCCTTGTCATCTTGTTGATTTGAATACCTTTAACTACATTGCACTGTCTGTTTAATTGGAACACAAAATTGGTTTGGTGAGCTCATTAAGCCTTGTACTTCATAGACAGGTGCATCCAATCATGAGAAATTGTGTTTAAGGTGGACAATTGCAAGTTGTTGTTCTCTTTGACTCTCCTCAGAAGAGTTGCCACATTGGGGCCTCAAAACAACTCTCAAATTACCTGAAAACAAAGATTGTTCAACATTATGGTTTAGAAAAGGCTACAAATGCTATCGCAGAGATTTAAGCTGTCAGTGTCCACTGTGAGGAACATAGAGAGGAAATGAAATACGACAGGCACAGTTCTTGTTAAAGCCAGAAGTAGCAGGCCAAGTTAAATATCGGAGAGGCAAAGGATGGTGAGAATGGTCACAAACAGCCCACAGACCCCCTCCAAAGACCAACAACATAATCTTGCTGCAGATGGTGTCACTGTGCATTGTTCAACAATTCAGCGCACTTTGCACAAGGAGAAGCTGTATGGGAGAGTGAGGAGGAAGAAGCCTTTTCTGCACACGCCACAAACAGAGTCGTTTGAGGTATACAAACGCAGATTTTGACAAGCCAGCTTCATTTTGGAAGAAGGTGCTGTGGACTGATGAAACAAAGATGGAATTATTTGGTCCTAACAAGGGGCGTTATGCATGGCGGCAAAAGAACACAACGTTCCAAGACAAACACTTGCTACCCACAGTCAAATATGTTGGATGTTCCATCATGCTGTGGGGCTGTGTGGCCAGTGCCGGTACTGGGAATCTTGTTAAAGTTTAGGGTCGCATGGATTCCATTCAATATCAGCAGATACTTGAGAATAGAGGAATCAGTCACAAAGTTGAAGTTACGCTGGGGCTGGGTATTTCAACAAGACAATGACCCAAAACACTGTTTAAAATCTACTCTGGCATTTATGCAGAGGAATAACTACAATGTTCTGAAATGGCCATCCCAGTCCCCAGACCTGAATATCATTGAAAATCTGTGCGGAGATTTTGAACCCGGCTGTCCATGCTCGGCAACCATCAAACTAAATATTGATGTATTATTTCGGTTGGGATGCCCAAATTCATGCACCTGTCTAATTTCATTTTGATGCATATTGCACATTTTCTGTTCTTCCAATAAACCTAATTTCACTACTGAAATAATACTATGTCCTTCAGTTATTTGATTGGATCAGCAACTTCATTTTGATCAAAACACCCAATTATTTATAAATGAAAATAATGGAAATTGTGAGTGGTGCCTAAACTTTTGCATATGACTGTTTCTGATGACCGTCTGATGCTCTCTTCCTCTAATCACGTTCTGACTAGCAAGAGGGAGATAACTTTGAGGCATGCATTTCAAGTACAAGTGCTTAAATATATATTGTGGAAGTAATTGTTTACATAATTTAATTAAAAATGGGACACCTTCATATATCCTAGATTCACTACATGTAAAGTGATGTATTTCAACCCTTTTTTTTGTTTCAATCTTGATGATTACAGCTTATAGAAATAAAAAATCCAGTATCTCAAAATATTAAAGAATTTATAATACAGAAATGTGGACCTTCTCAAATGTATTCATGCACTCAATACTTGGTTGGGGCTCCTTTTGCATCAATAACTGCATCAACGCAGCGTGGCATGGAGCTTGTGGCACTGCTGAGGTGTTATGGAGGACCAGGTTGCTTTGATAGCGACCTTCAGCTCATCTATATTGTTGGGTCTGTTGTCACTCATTTTCCTCTTGAAAATAGCCCATAGATTCTCCATGGTGTTCAGGTCAGGCGAGTTGGCTGGCAAATCAAGCACAGTAATACCATGGTCAGAAAATCAGTTACCAGTTGTTTTGGCACCAAGGGCAGGTGCCAAATCCTGCTGGGAAAGGAAATCAGCATCTCCATAAAGCTTGCCAGCTGATGTAAGCATGAAGTGCTCTAAGATCTCCTGGTAGATGGCTGCATTGACGCTGAACTTGATGAAATAAGGTGGACCTACACCAGCAGATGACATGGCACCCCAAAGCATCACAGACTGTACAAACTTCACACGGGACTTCAAGCAACTTGGATTATGTGCCTCTCCACTCTTCCTCCAGACTCTGGGACCTTGATATCCAAATGAAATGCAAAATGTAATTTCTTCTGAAAAGAGGACTTTGGACCGCTGAGTAACACTCCAGTTCTTTTTCTGCTTAGCCCAGGTAAGACGCTTCTGGCGTTGTCTCTGGTTCAGGAATGGCTTAACACAATGCAACAATTGTAACCCATGTCCTGGACACGTCTGTGTGCGGTAGCTCTTCATGCACTGACTCCAGCCTCAGTCCACTCCTTGTGAAACGCCAAGTTCTTGAATCGGCTTTGCCTGACAATCCCCTCAATGCTGCAGTCATCCCTTTTTGCTTGGTCAAATCTTTCTCTTCCAGTCAACTTTCCATAAATATGCTTTGATACAGCACTCTGCTAACAGCCAGCCCTTTCAGCATTTACCTTCTGTCTTAACCTTCTTGTGTATGGGGTCAATGAGTGTCTTCTGGATAACTGTCAAGTCAGCAGTCTTCCCCGTGACTGTGTGTACTGACTCAGACTGAATAAAGGCTCAGCAAACCTTTGCAAGTGTTTTTAGTTAATTTGCTGATTAGAGCTCTTCTTGTGTAGACATTTCTGTATTATAAATTCTTTATTCTTTTTTTATTTCCATGAGCTGTAAACCGTTATAATCCGGAACTAAAAAAGACTTGAACTACGTTAATATTTAAATTAAATTATGGACAAAAATGAACTTTTCCATGATATTATAATTTTTTGAGAAGCACTTGTTTAGTGCCCACTCAGTCTTGTTCAACAGCAGATTTATTTTTGAATAGGCACCAATCAGAGGCAGCATTTTTATGATGTCATCATGTAAACTTCTCACAAAGTATTTTACAGTTATTTTAAAACACAAAATACTAAAGTATTTTTGATACAAATTACTAAGGCATTTTTATTCAGCCTATCAAATGCAAATTTCAAAATACAATTTTGTATTTGAAATACGTATTTTAAATAGCCTACATGTATCATAAATATTGCCCATCCCTGCTTACTGTGTCTCATAACCATTTTTTTAATAATCTAACATGTTTCTGAATAATGAAACAGTTTAACTATTATTCAGCATAACAACTCTGCTCATTCAATTCGTAATCCAACAAATGATAAACTAGATTCGAGAATAATTTGTATAAATTATTATAAATTATACTGACGGTAGGGACAGTATAATCTCAGGCGTCATGACAAAGGAAGTGGGATTTTACAGTTTTTTGGTCAAAAGATGAGAGGACAAACCTGAAATCAAAATCAGGGCTAACTGGAGTAGGAATGAGACCAGCTAAATACTGTTAAATACCCATAGAGAGTCCAATAAATGTCATCATTAATCAGATGATACCGTGTCTGCTGTCATATCTTATCCCGTGTTTCTGGGTGTAATGTTCTGAATAGATACTGGCTGGGGGCGTCACCTCACAGGTGAAGTGGGTATTCCATGATCTGATCACATGAACAACGCAGGTGTTACATGATAAGTGTTTCCCTCAAATGACTCTCACAGTAACGTAGAGATAATCGGTCCTTAGTTTTAGCTATTTAACTCAGTTTTAGACAAAACAACTTGGTTTTACTCTAATTACTCACTATAGTAATGCGTTGTGTAAATGATAGACAGTTGACTACAAACCTTGATCGCCCCCATCAAACAGAAAGCGTCACATCACATGCGCTTGCCTTCCCTTGAGAAAAAACAGAGCGGATGCCGCGGCCGCACTGACTGTTTGTGGTGAGCTGTCAGTGAGCTTGCGCGCTCAATGTGTGACAAGGGCAAGGGAGCGAGGCAGCAAAAAACGTGGCTGAAGGTTGGATCTGATGGAAGAGCTGCGCCCGTAATTGGCAAAGCACCAAAAAAGTGGCGAGTCGGGGGGTGGGTGGGGGGGCTGTATGTGAAACTCAAAGAAGTCGGGATGGACGGCAAAGGTACACTGAAGATGTTCTCCCGAAAGAAAAGAGAATTGATCAAAACCCCTTCCATCTCGAAGAAGAGCCGAGCAGGAAGCCCGGGGCCACAGAGCACATCATCAGTAAGTAGCACATCATTTCTGATTTCCTCCCATCACTCAGACCAAGTTACTACACGGCTGTTGTCTGTCAACCGCCAAGGAGCAAAGGGACATGCGGACAGAAACGCAAGAGGTCAAGCTTGTTTAGACCAAACGTCAGCAGCAATGACAGGTTTAGTGGGTTGTTTTAAATGCTAATAGGTGATAATTTCAGGTGATTTTTGGAAAGGAGCCATACGTGTACATTATTTAAATTATAATGTAAATTTGAACTACATTCTATTTGGTTGAACATATTGGCATTATTTTTTGGAAAGTTTTGATATAGGTCTCTTCTATGTAGCCTAATTAAAATCTTGCCAATTGATAAATAATCATGTTTTCTTGTAAGATGACTCATTTTGAAAACCCTCATTGGAAATGTTTGTGGGTTAGTAAGCCAGTACAAGTTGGTCAATCACACTTGCTGGATCAGACAGACTTTAGAATGAACTTCTGCTAGATTATGTTAAAACAATAGGGACAGATGCCATGCTGAAACGTGGTGCCAAGAGTAGTTACAACCCCTACTCCACCAGTCAGAGAGTTAAGAAAGGGGAAACTAAAGCCAAGAACAAATTGGACATACTACCCAACAGACCCAACGTTTGGCTTAAACAGGTAGGTCAAACGAATAAAATTTCATAATTTATCTACATAGGATTTAAATATTTTTCTAAGAAGGACTTAGTAGGTCAGTTTGATTCTGAAATGAGATATATCAGTCCTTAAAATACTTTTCTTGTGTGTATGGAAAACATATATCTGGTTAAAAAATAATTTTTAATTTAAACAAATTGATTCCAGTAACATAAAAGGGGTTTCTGACATGTAAAGTCAATCTGCTCTAGTTGTCCTGAAAGCGCCTCCCTCAAACTAGGTGTGACACTGTTTGTAATTTTCAGTTTCACAGCCACACGATGCACCTGTCATTGAAACTATATCAGGCTTTAAGATGCTTCATTTAGGTCTGTATACTACAACACCACAGCTGTGATTAGTAAACCATCTAAACAGACTATTATTTACTAACTCTCGCCCTGTAATCATTTTATAGTAGTCCATGGACAATTAGGGACCAGTACTGCCCTAATTTCATTACTATTCTCTCATGTCTCGTCAAGCCATATACTTGTTGCTGAAAGGGCTTGATTTCTCTTTTCGTAGAGCTGTTTAGGGTGTGGTAAGAAGCAGATTCAGGAAGTGTTACACAACACAGGATCTTGTGAAAGTCTCCGTACATCTGTTTACCAACAATGTTCTGTCAGACGTCAGTCACATTTTAGTCGTGATGTTTTGGTCTCAGAGGGTATAATATATCATCAGAATTTTCATGTGCCCCACCCTCTTTTTTTTTCTCAGCTGTCTACTCTCCAGGAGCAGCCGCGTTATGATGCTATCAACCCCATCCCTTCCTCCACCCTCCTAACTCCTTCCCCTTGTTCCTTGCTGGATTCTGTGTCTTGCCCTGGCACTCCCAGTGCCCCGCATAGCAAACTCGCGGGGGTGGGCTGTACACCCCCAGGTGCCAACTTAAAGAGGCCCACCGCCCTCAGCCGCCATGCCAGCGCTGCTGGGTTCCCCATCCACTCGTGGGTGTTCAAGGGCCCAAAGGGGGCCTCTGCCCCGACCACCCCCCTGGACAGCCCAGAGAGCACAGCCATCGAGGTGGAGGACATTCCTTCTCTGCTCAGGGACGTGGCTCGCTTCGCAGAGGCCGTGGAGAAACTGAAGGACGTGGTGCTGGGGGAAGGTGAGTGGAACGGTTCATGTAGGTTTGTGCATCGCTCCTTTGTCTGGCAAAGGTCAGGAAGACATACATGATAGAAAGGCGACGTTGTGACATGGTGCTTGTTGATGCTCAGAGCTCTCATCCATGAGGTGCCACATGTCAGTTTGTGCTCAGAACATCGCTGTTTTGGCTCGCCTGCTCAAGCTCCTACATACCACATGTTGCTTTGGGGAGTGCAGAAGGAAGGGGTGGAGCTGGCTTTGCACAAGCTAACCAGAACTCGCTCCCTCTCACGCTCAGCGTAGCAGCAGCCACCACACTCAACAGGAAACAAACTCCTGTTTGCTTCTGTTTTTGACACTGACTCTCCTCCTCTGTCCGTACTCAAAATGGCTGGCATAGTGATTTTCCAGAAACAAATATTAAACGGTGTTGGACCAGAGTAAACCTGAACAATAGTGACTTATTTGTCTCATTACAGCAACTCAAGGCATAGACATTAACGTTGAGGCCACCTCCATTAGCAAACTGAAATGAAAGATTTTTTTATTTGGTATGAAGCTATTCACTTAGGATTGTATTTTTAGGTTCTCAAAACAAAGGAAATGTTCGGGTGTATTCACCTTATCATCTTGTAAACCAACCCACCCTGTGACTGTGGTAAGAATCTAAACAGGAAGCCATGATGGATGGCTTTTGACAGAGAGACCTCGTTTGGACTTCCTCCTCACATAGTCCACGGAATCAGTCTGACCTTTGACACTGTCTGTATCATTGCCAGATCATCCCAGTCATGTCCTCCTTTGAACCTTGTGTTGCTGACTTCAAGTCCATTAAGTAGCCCTGCAGTGCTTTCTGAAACCATGAGCTTGCATTCAGTCAGTCTGGCGGTACCGAAAGGCTTAAAATTGACCCGCTAACATTTACCCAGTCCAGTCTGTATCATTTGATGAACTATGGGATTTAAGTGATGAAGTGTATGGAAATTAATTTGAAAAACTACAAAGACTTGTTGGTTTTATTTGCTTTTTAAAGATTGATCTAATTGCATTCATATTATTTTGCTCAAAGAAGTTGTAAATTCTCTTTGTCCCAAAATATTTGAAACTGATATCCGTGTAGCATTTAAACGCAAGCTCTCGCGGCATTGCCAGGCTAGCATTTAAGGATTAGTCCATCTTAAACACATTACAAAAACATATTAAAACACAACCACTGGCCCCATTCCTTGGCCCAGCCAGTTTGCTAGACAAAGGGCCAAAGGGGAACCGGGGAGATGGAGGCAATACCAATCAGAAAGTCTGTCTGTGATTGACCGGGAAGTGAGCTTCAGACGTGTCACTGCTGACATTAAAGCAGAGATGACTGTGGCACTGTGTTACTATTGGTTATTTAATCACACCCTGTCAACCTCTGCTGCCCTCATCCTCATGTTATATGCTAGAACTGAACTTAGTTCATAGCGTAGACATCTGAATGAATAGAACAGATTTGATCCTCAAACGCTGGTAGTCTGACTGATAAACTCATGGATACTGTCTCAATGGCTGCCAGGTTCCCATGGAAATACAGAATTCAAAGCTAAGTTATGCTAACTGATGACCGCAATTTCATTTTTATCCACCCAATGAGGTAAGCAACCCTGTCCCACATTTTTCCCACTGACCCATGATGCTGAATTGGGCAGTGACTTTTGGAGCCAGTTTTGTTGAGGTCATGTCTTACTGTTCTGACTGTTCTGATGTGATGGGGCTGGGTGCATGCTCTGTTTTCACTGGGCAGTAAAAGAGGAAGTCTTCCTAGTTGTGATCTGAAAGCTTGGTTGGTGGAACTGTGTACATTTCAAATGGTTTTACTAACATCCAGGTAGAGTTTTAGGATGCTTTTAATAATAACTATGTTGAATTTTAGTATGTTTTTGCTAAGCTGCAAGGAATTTTTGTTGTTCTGTTTATCCCATGATGTGAATATTTTCACCTGCAATATTAGACCGTACTCCTTTTGCAATGCAGGAGGGTCAGTTGGAGCCCAATTTTGATGCTATAAATTGGCATAACTTTTTTATTGGGTAAAAAAAGGTCTGTAAAAACACAATGTACTAGTAATTTTGGTATGTATAAACAGTGACTGTGTTAATAGAGTAAAACAATCACTCTGGATTTTCTGTTTTAACAATCATTGTTTTTAGCAGAGATGGACATTTTGAGTAAAATTACTTTTCTGAGTAACTCTGAGTTCACACTTTTTGAGTGTCCCTACATAAGACTAAATTAATCAGGTAAAGGGAGTTCATATCTTAACAGTAACCCATAAAACAATTAGATAGAGTAAAGGAAATATCAATCATGGTCACCGTAAAATGTGAACTCTTTTTACCTGACTAATTTGGTCTTAAGTAGGGACTTCCCAAAACTTGCAAACTCAGAGTTACTCAGAAAAGTACTTTGACTCAGTATTTTGTCCACCTCTGATTTTTATACTTTACACTATTTGTAATTACCTTAAAAGAACTGTCTTTAAACTAATTTAAAATACACCAATTTTTTAAGTGTATGCTCTCTTCACTCTCAGCATTTTGATTGCAACAACTAAATTCCCTGATGCCTTGTTTGTTTGAATGTAGACACACAGGAGAACCGTCGCCCTGTAGCTCATGAGTGTCTCGGTGAGGTCCTGAGGGTTCTGAGACAGGTCATCAGCACCTACCCCCTCCTCAACACCGTGGAGACTCTCACTGCTGCAGGCAAACTCATATCCAAGGTCAAAGGTACCAGTCAGTGGTCTACTACTTAATAGTATTATCAAGTTGATGTTTCTAGCATAGTTTTTTTCAACCCTCTCCTCATGAAACACCAGCCGTTCCATATATTTTTTTGATTTATTTCTGAGCTAGCAAGCCTGATTCAACTCAACCTGCTAATTACCATAAATTCGATGAGCTAGTTCAGTAGCTACAGCTAAACTGTTGAACATCTGGTGTGCACCAAGCAGAGGGCTGAAAAACACTGTTCTAGCACAAACGGAAAAAATCAGTGTGTTAAAAAAAGAAATGTAAGAGGTGGGCTACTAATTCGCAACTTTTTGATTGCAGGATTTCATTATGAGACCAGTAATGACACAGAGAAAATTGACTTTGAGAAGGCCATTGAGACCATAGCTGTTGCATTCAGTAGCAGGTGAGAGTCCGCTCTATGTTTCTAATCGATATGACCTAGTGACACGATTGTAGGATAGTGATAGAAGCCAGAGATGACCGTTCTCCAAATATCTGTTTGCATTCTACCGCTTGTGAATGTGATGCAATAACATTGATCTATGGTACAGAGTAATAGGACACAATGACAATATTTGTTGTTAGGGGTGAGGTGTCAGTTTTAATGACTGTAGAAGTAGTGTGTGTGTGATGGAGAAGTGGAGCTGAATAGAAACAGTGAGACATTTGCATGAGGCTCAGTAGAAAACAGGAAGTGTAGTGGTGGTTTTCTCCTCTTCCGTAACCTAGAACATGAAACCAAAACGCAGCCATTTGGTGTCTCTTGTCTCCTGATGATTATCTGAAGACGAAGAATAGATGCATCCATCTTCTGATACCTGCTTCCAGCTTCTGATACTTGTGACAGTTTTAATTTTGATACATACTCTCTGTCAAGCTGTCAAGCTAAAATATGTGCTGTGGTGTTTTCAGTGTGAATAATGTTAGAGGTCTGATTTGAAATTGAAAATATATATTAAAACACAATACAAGAGGGAGTTGACTGTTGACACCCAGACGCCCTCCTGAAAACAGACTAAGAATTAGAGGAAGTGAAATGGCGGTCCGATTGCAGAGGGCCTGAAGCTTGTCATGATGTATCTTTCACTCCTCGCTTCCTTTCTGTGACCAGTGCTAAGTTTAAAAAACATTTCAAGGGACAGATATGTAGGGGGAGACAGAGGAAGGGCACAGACAGTCGGGCGTCCTGGTGATCAGACCTACTTTGCCAGAAGCAAGTGTGGCCTGGAGTCAGGAACTTGGATCGCCACACTACATTCCAGCACAAGAGTCAGACATTTCGTTAATGTATCAAATACCAAATGATCTGTGTCCCTCAGTACTTAGTCTCATGTCATGCCTCTGTCTGCCCTTCCCAGTGTGTCTGAGCTGCTGATGGGGGAGGTGGACAGCAGTACCCTTCTGTCCCTGGTTCCAACAGAGAAGAGCAGGGTGAGTGAGGTGGGCGGGGTGTGCGGCTTCCTTGGTGTGTGTGTGTGTGGCAGGCAGGAGGTGACACTTAGAGCGGATGTTTGTGGGGCAGTGAAGCCAGCTTCCTGGCAGTGACACAGTGTGTCTTTATCTCAGGCTGCTCTCGCTTGCTCGCTTCACTCTATTCTATCGCTCTTCCTCCACTGTCATGGCAACACACGCAGGCCACCTCAGCTTCCAGATATCGGAGCTCCTTCAAACTCATTCATCACTGCAGCTGACACATGGAGTTTGTCAGAACTGTGCCCACACAAGGCTTCTTACTGTCCCACTGTTTATTTAGCAGATGTCACAAACTGATGTTTTCACTGGAATATCGTTCAGTTGCACTTCCTTGTACATTCTATCAAACCAAAATTACATTGTTTTAACAATGAATTTGTAGTATAATATGTGGAAAAACACCTCTGTATCAATTTCTGTCAAGATATGATCATTTTCAAGGGTCCATACTTTCATAGAATGGTGGGGAATAATGGAGAGTCAGGCATTTACCTGTAAATTCCACTTTAGTACCCAGAACATGTCCATCTAAACCAGGTTTCTGTTTGTTTGTCCAGTCTATGGAGAACCTGTATGGAGGATCAGGCCAGAGTTCAGAAGGAACTCCGATAAGGAGTGACCTGCAGGACTTTGGGCGGGCCGAGGAGGTGGACATCATGCTACAGCGTAGTGAAGGGGGTGTGGACTCAGCCCTGGCCTATGCTAAGACCATCTCTAAGTACATGAAGGACCTCATGAGCTACGTGGAGAAGAGGACCTTACTGGGTGGGTAGCCAGACACACTGAGCCTCAACACTGGAGGTGTAGGCCCAGGAGGGGAACTTTGTTAATTCACCCCATATCTTTCTCCATCCAGAGGTGGAGTTTGCCAAGGGTTTACAAAGACTGTACCAGTCCAGCAAGCACAGCATCACCCATGTAAGCCCTGAGTACATGTCCTCATGTTTATAGTAGGAGCATTTGCGGAAAGGAATATCCAACTAATTCATCCTGAAAATCACCTGTATATATTCTATGAGTTCCCAGAATCCTCTTACAACAGTCGTGGTCAAAGGTTTTGAGAATGACACTAATAAACAAAGTCTGTTGCCTCAGTGTTGATGATGGCAGTTTGCGTATACTCCAGAATTTCATGAAGAGTGATCAGATGATATGCAATGAATTACAAAGTCCCTCTTTGTCATGAAAATGAACTGAATCCCCTAAAAAAAAAATCCACTGCTTTTCAGCCCTGCCATAAAAGGACCAGCTGCCATTATGTCAGTGATTGTCTCGTTAACACAGGGGAGAGTGTTGTTGAGGACAAGGCTGGAGATCACTCTGTCATGCTGATTGAGTTAGAGTAACAGACTGGAAGCTTTAAAAGGAGGGTGGTGCTTGAAATCATTGTTCTTCCTCTGTCGACCATGGTTACCTGCCGTCATTGCTTTGCACAAAAAGGGCTTCACGTGCAAGTTTATTGCTGCTATCAAGATTGCATCTAAATCAACCATTTATTGGATCATCAAGAACTTCAAGGAGAGAAGTTCAGTTGTTGTGAAGAAGCCGTTGGGGTGCCCAAGAAAGACCAGCAAGCTCCAGGACGTCTCCTAAAGTTGATTCAGCAGTGGGATCAGGGCACCACCAGTAAAGAGCATGCTCGAGAATGGCAGCGGGCAGGTGTGAGTGCACCTGCACAAACGGTGATGTGAAGACTTTTGGAGGAAGGCCTGATGTCAAGAAGGGCAGAAAAGAAGCCACTTCCCTCTAGGAAAAACATCAAGGAGAGACTGATATTCTGTAAAAGGTACGGAGAGTGGACTGATGAGGACTGAGGTATATTCATATTTTATGATGAATCCCCTTTCTGATTGTTTGGGCCATCTGGAAAACACCTTGTCCAGAGAAGACAAGGTGAGTGATACCATCAGTCCTGTGTCATGCCAACAGTAAAGCATCCTGAGATCATTCATGTGTGGGGTTGCTTTTCAGCCAAGGGAGTGGGCTCACTCACAATATTGCCTCAGAACACAGCCACGAATAAAGAAGGGTACCAACACATCCTCCGAAAGCAACTTTTCCCAACCATCCAAGAACAGTTTGGTAACGACCAATGCCTTTTCCAGCATGACTGAGCAACTTGCAACAAGGCAAAAGTGGTGACAATGTGGCTCGGGGAACAAAACATCAATATTTTGGGTCCATGGCTAGAAACCCTCCAGACCTTAATCCTATTGAGAATTTGTCATTGATTCTCAAGAGGTGAGTGGACAAACAAAAACCCACCAATTCTGACAAACTCCAAGGATTGATCATGCGAAAATGGGCTGCCATCAGTCAGAAGTTAATTGACAAATATTGCAAATATTGACTCTGCATAGATTTTAAGTAATTGTCAATAAAAGCCTTTGGACACTTATGGAATTCTACTAAGTATACCATAGTACCTACTGAGAAAATGATCTCAGAACAGTGAAGCGCAAACTTTGTGGAGATCAAAACTTGTGACATTTTCAAAACCTTTTGACCACAACTATATATTTGCTATAAACATTTGCATGTGCAGGAAATGTCATGTCAAACAGAATATCCAAAGAGTCAGTCAGTCAGTCAGTCCTCTCTCCACACTGTATATCCAGCCAGCCAGCCAGTCAGTCCTCTCTCCCCTCAGTATATCCAGCCAGCCAGTCAGTCCTCTCTCCCCTCAGTATATCCAGCCAGCCAGTCAGTCCTCTCTCCCCTCAGTATATCCAGCCAGCCAGTCAGTCCTCTCTCCCCTCAGTATATCCAGCCAGCCAGTCAGTCCTCTCT
>JACXGM010002346.1:0-18863 GCA_016801145.1 Umbra pygmaea
TTTAGGGGTAGAGGAGATACTAACACCTCTGGTTATGAGGTCAGGGTTTAGTTTAGGGGTAGAGGAGATACTAACACCTCTGGTTATGAGGTCAGGGTTTAGTTTAGGGGTAGAGGAGATACTAACACCTCTGGTTATGAGGTCAGGGTTTAGTTTAGGGGTAGAGGAGATACTAACACCTCTGGTTATGAGGCGATGCTTGAGTTTAGGGGTAGAGGAGATCCAGTCATGGATTCTCATACTTTGCTCTTGTTATTATGTGGCCTTTGACCTGTAAGGAAGATTGAGTGAGAAGAGACTCTAAGCAAGAGGCAATTTCAAAGGGATTTAAACTAAGGCAACACTGATTGGAGGGGGAGTCCAGGGAAAAGGGTTATTTTTAGCAGCAATGCCGAAGTAAACACAGAAAGGCAGCTGTCAGCTTGATGTCAAAACCAAATGAGTGACAACATATTATGTACAGAACATTAGAAAACCTTGAGAAAAAGAAAGAACTAGAAGTAGTAGGGAGACATATTGTAGTACATTTTACATTACCGTGAAACAGCACATCTTCATGCAATGATAAGCCATAGACCAGGGGTCATCAACTCCGGTCCTGGAGGGCTGAAACACTTCAGATTTTTTATTTTACCTAGTAGTTAATTGCACTCACATGCTTTCCCAGGTATAAACCAGTCCCTTATTAGAAAGAGAGAACAAAAATCAAAAGTGTTTCAGCCCTCCAGGACCGGAGTTGATGAACCCTGCCATAGACGCATAGTTTTGCCTGCTATGATTGGTCAGAATGATGCACAAAACAATAGCCCCTCTCTCTCTCTGCAATCGGGAAAGATTAACAGTATGAAAGCACAACTTGTGTGACTGGACAAAACAACAGGTTCAACTTGCTTACATGGTGGAAGTAAGCTGAGCCCTTTAGTGGTATTCTCCACCTAACACCATTCCTATTTGGGTAAAGGAAAGGCTGAATGGTCAGCTGAATTAGCCATGGTAACATTTCTTGGGGCTATCCCCTTTCAGACTAATGAAGCCCAACGAAAACAGACAAATTCCCTGTAATGTAGAACCTGTCGTTCTGTCAACATTCAAAACTGTTGCCATTTAGCAGATGCTCTTATTCAGAAACATTTCAGAAATTATTCTGAAGTGCCTTGCTCAAGGGCATAGAGACAAACCTTTCTGTTGCTGTTCTAAATCTCTAACCACTAAGCTATCTCCTTCACCAGCATCAAAATAGACTACCGGTATGCACAAAATCAGGCTACTGCACATTTCAGGCAAAGTGTGGACTTAAGTAAAAATGTATTCCTGACACCATCAAATGAATTCCAGAATACATGCAAGCTGAGTACATAATAGTTACCTATAGAGAAGGTAGATTCCCGAGCACCTGACAGTGTTATTATTCATCACATGTAGTAGCATAGAGGAAATCTGTTAGCAGTAAAGCAAAGTATTATCTATAATCAAGAAAACATAAATCTCCACCTGACTGTTTACAGAAACTATTGAGGAAGATAGCTATGTGTTTGTTCATCAGTAAAAATGCATTTCTGTTTGGAATAGGGATGATGTGCTGATAAAAATGGCTGTGTCGAGACAATGTATACTGCAAACACTTTATATCATCGACTAGTTCGTAAAAACAAATTAGAATCTAGGGCACTAGAGAAAGACATTCCAATCAGTCATAATAGCATAATAGCAGCAGTCGCATCCCTGAGAGTCATTCAACCACATGTCCTGTACATTTAGTCTGGTGTAAAAATAGGGATGGCCAGTAGTGTGACCTCATCTTTTGCATATTTTGAAAATCCTCCATTCAAAATTGGCCTTTTATGAGTTACCATGGGAGGGACATTGCTAAGCAACTTTTTTCATTGTTGAAGTTCTTTTACTTCTACTTTTTGCAATGTACTGATTATCATCCCTCTGTCCGACGAGCACCTCGTACAATCCCGTTTTACTCTACGCCGAGTAACGCCCTTTTCCCCCTTTTTTCATTCTTTAATTTTAGCCAATAAATACAGGAGGATATAAACAGCAGCATACAAGACACATAAAGGAATGTTGTACTAGGAGATTGGTTGTTCAAGTTGGCAGAATGAGCCAGTGGCTATCGCTCCGCCATTTGAAATAACATAACACTCTACAGGCCGTCTGCGATCTTTGGCGGACGTGTCTGTGAAAGAGATTACTAGGCGTGTAAATTGAAAAGAACTAGCCAATCCAAGGAACTCAAAACTCAAATCATGCCCTCCCACAGAATTTCAATGCCCGCTCAATGTTTTTTTATCATTATGCTTTAGCACTGTATTTATTTCTCTCATGAATGTATAAATCAGTGGTGGCTGCTGGTCTTTCAAAGAGGTGAAGTTCATTTTCGGCCTACGTCATAAAAAGTGTCCATTTATTTATATGTAAATTCTGCCCTACGTTCCTTTTCAAGAAAATGCTCTGTGACCCTGTCGTACCAACTAGGCGTCTTTTCCAGTGACTTGACCAGTGTCATCTTAATGGCCAGCAGAGCTAGGCTGCTTAAACTGCCATGGCCCATTATGTTACAGGTGTAGGACTTGAGCTGCTTTAAACAGGAGAAGCTCCTTTCTACACCTGCAGATGTAGCTCCAATTGTTGCCACTAATGAGAAAAGTTTGTAAAGCTGAGGCATTGCACTGTCCAACTCCATGTCTTTAAGGAACACCAAGTAATCACACAGCTTTCCCCTGTTACCCTGCAAGTCCTGATCTGAATTCAGGACTTGAGGTTTAACCTCGAAGAAGGAAATCTGGGAATTAGTTTAAACTGAAACAAGTAATGTGGTGTATAATTGTATAAAATCTATGATGAAAATTGTCCAGCAATTTCGCCAAGCAAATACCAAGTAATAGGTTGCAGAAGTTTGTCTTTCGACTACACTTGCAAAATCTGCGATGGGACTGAACTCGAATAGCTTCGACAACTTTTTATAGTACAAAATCCCTGTCAATCAAAAGGAGATGCAGTCTTTAAACAGACCCTCCAATCATCACACAGAAGCCTGGAGTCCAGGCCAGCCCACTCCTACATTCAATTTTTTTTTCTTTACATTATTCAAAAGAAATACAGTTTTTACATAGTTTGTAAGAGTGACACTTGAAAGAGAAAGTAGTTCTTACTGCTCAAATTCTAAAAATAGCACTTAAAAACAATATAAAAACAGCAACAACAAAAGAAAATCTTAAATATAGGACATACTGTAGGGTGTTACAATAGGCATGTATAGGTCTTTTTTCTTCACAATAGTGTCCCTTTGTGGCAGACCCTGAGTTGGTGTCTCCATTTCCCCACCGACCCATTTTATGTTTTTGCCTTAACCGGGACATTTGATTAGATTACCTCATTATCATCCTATCCATCATATTGTTTCTGTTTCAACCAATCACAGCTGGTAGTCATTCCATTAATTAACAGTGTATATAGCTACCCTGTTTGCGTTATCAGTTGTCGGTCATTGTTTGATGTTATGTTTGTGTTCTGTGCTGTAGAGCTTGCTATTTATAAATGCCATTTTGACTCCTCGTATTCTTGTTTATGTTGCAGTGTGTATAGCAGAGTAAAGCTGTTACTTTGAACCTTTGCTCTTGCCACCCGTCTCTCCCTGCTTATGCACGTTACACAATCGAAATACCAAAATAATAATATTTTTCAGCTGATCTCCCTATACAAAGTCATTATGTTAAGACGGACATCATGTATGTAAACCGTTTTAGATAATATCTGATAATGATCCGATAGAAGGCTACACGTGAGCCATTTTTATCCCATCACAGCACCACACATACGCTTGCTGACTGCATGGGAAGTTGAAAATGCTCTGAATATAATTACTCTTCACCATCACATGAATGTATTTTCTATTTAACACTAATAATCTCCCTCAAATCCCAGTAAGAGCACTAGCGTCTACCATATTTTCAGAGAACTACATTAATCCTTGTGAAATCTAATTTCCCAAATATTCCCTTCTTTCTAATGGACCGAGTTTGGTCACATGTGACTAAATGTAGTACAGCAACTGTTGTTAAACAATGATAATCACAGTGAGCTGCAGGACAGTCTAATAGGCTCTTTACTATCGTTTGTTTTCCCTATTTACCAGAGAATTTGCTGCATTGCATTTAAAATTATAAATACTCACTTTTTTGTGTTAACTGAACATAATAAAAATACAGAAATATAAATTATGTGAATTTAATGTCAAACATAACATCTGAAACTCACCGCAGAGTGAAGTTCTCCAAGGAGAAGGAACTGACCATGAAGATGTAAAATGTGGCAATATCTGTCTTCTTCAGGGGTTTCGAGGACGTCTGGATGACAATAGCTTTTCCTAATTTGAGTTGAGATAGAGACTTTTTTCCCTTGGGCACCTGAAGAAGGCGTACGCTACCAATCCTCTGCATGGGAGTTGCAGGAATGTACTCAGCCTGTTGGGGCCGATCTGAGCTGCCCCAGCGTCCCCCAGCTGCTGCCCTGCACTTTCCATAGACACTGGGCCGGGCCTGATAGTACAGCTCCGCAGTGTTGCCCT
Organism: Umbra pygmaea; assembly: GCA_016801145.1. NCBI lineage: Eukaryota > Metazoa > Chordata > Actinopteri > Esociformes > Umbridae > Umbra > Umbra pygmaea. The sequence goes on from JACXGM010002346.1 coordinate 4,577, forward strand.
CTGGTAGGTCCAGCCTCTCCCGGCTGGAGCTTTCTGCTGCAGAACTAAACCAGTCAGCAACAGGCTCCAGCTCAGCCATGCAGGTACCCCTGAGACCACCAAGGGCACAAGAGCCCCTTACCTCCTGGGTCTGCCAGAAGGCAAACACTGTGACACAGGGCAACTCATCCTTTAGCCCCTCTGGTCCCCTGTCCCAGTCCCTCCCAGCCACATAGAACAAAACCCGGACGATGGGTGTGGAGGAGTAGACCCGGGGAGTTAGCACAAAGGAATGGACCTTCCAGTTGTAGATGAATACACCGCGGGCCCGAAACAATTGCACCGTCTGGACCATCTCTAGAGGGACAGGCTGCACTGTGGACAAAGGCCCATAGCTGGCATTGACGGAAGGTGGCCGACTTGCTCTCAGCATCAAAAAAGGCTGAGTCTGTGTCTGCATGCTGAAGTTCCTCATGATGTCTTGACCGGCCTCCTTCAGAAAGAAGAAATCTGTGTCGACCACCTGATAGCTGACTGGAAGGAACACAGGGTATGGCATAGAGCTCCAGGTGTTGTCGGACATCTCCTGACTGTCCAACTCTGTAGGAAAGCAAAAGCAAAATATTAACACTGGGTAACAATGTGTTTTTTGAAAACAAGTACAGTAGATTTAGAAGTGAGTCACCTAAATATAAATCATGTGCCAAGTGATTTTCAGCCAGGGATAATTAATCTAACCTACTACTACTGATCCGCTTCTCTAAAATTTGAAATACTAGTTATGTGAATTCCGAATGAATAAAACAGAATCATTCAATTCAGGAATTTTAAAAGATTCAGAACATTTAAATCCCTTTTGGTTTCCTCTAATATTTCTGACCAATTGATTATTTTCATCTTCATCTTGGAATGACACCACATTATTCACAGAAGTCATGAATAGAATCATTATCACATTCATCTTTAATTAACATAAATAAATATGGTCTTATTCACACATTTAAACATATTTACAATTAGACACAAAGTGTAATAAAGTTACAGTAAAGAGTTTAATGAAACTCCACCTCCAAGCAAATGTAATGGAGATGTATTAGGTAAAAAGGCTGTTTAGGCAACATTTAGGCTTCTATTTATATGTGTATTGCACACTATGTTCAAACAAAAATTATGCCTATATGGATGTCAACCATTTACATCTTACATTTTAGTCATTTAGCAGATGCTCTTATCCAGAGCGACTTATAGTGTCCATGTAATCATCACAAATCCACTGCATTACATCTAACTTTAATGACTTTAAAGTGTACTGAAAAACAACTTGCATTAATTGGACATGCACAGTTAAACTTTACACCCAGCACAGTGAATGACAACCCCACTGTGTCTGTATCCTCTCTAGGTTACTTCCTGGGAGACAAATTACTAAGGAGTTTTTCCTAGCGACTTTGCTTCAATTTCGCATTGTTGCTTGCTCTTTGGGGTTTTAGGATGGGTGTCTTTCATATGGGCTCTGGTTTGGTATCAACATGGCTTATGCTGTTACAGCTCCTCCTGCTGAAAATTTATCAAACTTTTATGAAGCAGCAAATAAAGTGTCCGATAAAGTAGGCAAAGGGGGCTGCAATATGAGTTCGAAGGCTATATTCAAGACATACAGCTGAAACGCAAGGAACAACAAGGCATCCAAATAGAGGCAAAAGCATACCGGTCACAGTCAAAAAATTTACCACCACATATCCTACTAATTGAGACAATATCAAGGAGCAACACTGTTCATGCAAAGCTGGGTAGGTCTCTATTCACTTCTATAATCGTTATTACAAAGCAAACGGACTACGCGAGTATAATGTTGTATTTATTAGCAGCGTGTGCTAGCATATCAAGAACCGGTATGCTAGGTAACGTTAACGTTAGCTGACACTTGTCAGGATTTGACTTTGGTTTTGGGAAGGGAAAAAAACTGATACCCCCCCTCCAACTTCTGGGAAACGCGTATCTGTGTTACAAATGCCCCAGGCACAACGTTTAACCATATTTTGAATAAAACTACAACAATAATAACCTGCCGAGACCAAAAATATGAGACGCCTGTGTTAAAGTCAATGGAGCGCTGTGAAAAAAAGTGTCGGACCTGTGGGAGCTCGTTCTTGGCTGCGCTGTGATTGGTCAGTCTACATTCTAGGGTGTGGTTTAGCCAAAGGCAAATTATAATTCAAACTAAGGGGATTTGGGCATGAGCACAAAACACACAAACTGGCAAATTTGTCAACATAACTAGCTAGTTAATCACGTAGTCAGGTAGTCTAGTTAATGTGGCTGAGTCAGCCTAACATCTTCTGAAACATAAGGGAAAAGTGATGCTGCTAACCAATCCAGCAGACAAAATATATGTTCCACCATGAGCTAACTTGCTAGCTACTGTAGTTAACACCATGGTTTTTACAAAGCAGCTGCATCCTGTCTAATTTTGGGGGCATTATGTTTAAAGATTTATAATGTGTATAATCTGTATGTAAAATCAGTATCATGCATTCATCGAAATACACATGCAATTGACCCAGATCTCACGCTCGCATTCTACACTACAGTACCTATTCCTCATTCTACACTACAGTACCTATTCCTCATGCACACTAATCTATCAGTTTCTCATGCATGACTCCTGAAGCCAGCCATCTGTCATTTTTCTGACTGTAAAAGCAACATGTTGAGTACATCATATCTCACCTCAAACTACAGTACCTTCAAATTATCCATGTTGTTTTGAAAACAAGTGGTTTTGATGACATTGGGCACATCAAAATTTCATTACACAATTTTCAGAGAACCTATTTAGCTCAGCAGCCTTCTGACCAAAAATCACAGAATGTATCTTTAATTCTAAAACCATCCTTTGACTTGTCCAGAACCTTGACATTGTTCATCACTGCCCAGTGCAGACAGTGCCGGCCCAAGCCTTTTGGGGCCCTAAGCAGAATATGATTTGGGGGCCCCCTCCTACCAAGCAGAGTCACCTGTGCACTCGATTGGGGGACCCTGGTGGGGGCCCCAACCAGCCGCTTAGTTGGCTTATGCCTAGGGCCGGCCCTGAGTGCAGACATGGCTACAATACACTTTGCACAATAAACTACACTCGCACTGCATTGATGACTGAGGGGGTTATCTTGTAAGAAGTGTGATATATGTTACTTTAAAAGGAAATAATTTGATTATTTAAAAAATTTAAGAAAAATAAATAAAATAAAACAAATGGTGTAGCCTACACTGTAGTGTTGGTAAAGTCCTACATTATACATGGCCCTTCTGTTGGACTTCATTGAAAACAAATGATTACTTGTGAATGTAATCATACAGTATATACTGTACAATCCCAATTCCAAAAAAGTTGGGACAGTAAAAAAAAAAGAGTAATTTGAAAACTAAATTCACCCTGTTGAAAACACATTATGTGATCTTTTACTTTGTGATTTTAATTGAAAATATACACTCATTTCAAATCTGATGACTGCAAACAGTCCAAAACACGTGGGACAGTCGACTGTTTACCACTGTGTAACATCACCTTTCTTTTAATAACACTTAATAAACATTTGGTCACTGAAGACACCAGTTGGTTAAGTTTAGCAAGCGGAATTCTCCCCCATTCATCTATTATGCTTGTCTTCAGCTGCGCAACTGTATGGGGCCTTCATTGCCTTATATTGTGCTTCATAATGCGGAGACAGATCAGGACTGCAGGCGGGCCATGCTACACCCGCCCTCTCTGCTTACGCAACCATGCGCTTGTAATCCGGGCAGAATGTGGTATAGTGTTGTCCTGCTAGAAAATGGAAAAGACAACATCTGAATTTGTCCCGGAGAACACAATGGCTGTTTTTTATGTTGACTAGTCGCACCACAAAACACAATTTCACTGTGCTACTGTCCATCTCAGATGAGACAAAGCCCAGAGAAGTTGAAAGTGCTACTAGACAGTGTTGATGTACAGTGCATATAGAAAATCATCATACCCCTTTGAAATATGACAAAGGTTTACCAAAGTATTCCCAAGCCCATGTCAGGATATCCATTACAGACTCAATGGTTTTTAAGATGTCTGAAGAATCGGAAATCACATGCATTCAGAAGTGGTTTTCGGCCTTGCCCTTTACGCACCGGGATTTGACCAGATTCCTTGAATCTTTTCATTATATTGTGCACTGTAGAAGATGAAATGCCCAAATCTTATCGATATGTCTTTGGGAATGTTGTTCTCAAAGTTTTGGACTGTTCGCTGTGAGCCTTGACCCATTCTTACTCTTTATGGACTCTGTCTTTTTTCTCAATATACTACAGTATGATTACATGATTGCCTCTCCTGTTTCACATCACCTTATTACAACTTGTCACATTACTATTTATCCTACATTTAATATTTTTTTAATTTAACCTTTATTTAACCAGGTAAGTTGACTAAGAACAATTTCTTATTTACAGCAACGACCTGGGAGCAATTAGGGTAAAGTGTCTTGCCCAAGGACACAACAACATTTTTGGCTCAGTCGGGTATTGAACTGGCAACCTTCTGACTACAAGTCTGGCTCCCTACCCACATTGTTGCAACTTCTTTGGAAAGTGTTGCATGCATCCATTTCAAAATAAACGTTTACCTTTAAAAAACTATACCGTTGATTAGGTAAAACATGAAATGCCTCGTCTTTATTATTTTTTGTTTAAATACAAGGTACATTTACAACTCACACCTATGTTTTTATTAGCATTTTCGATACTGTCCCAACATTTTCGGAATCAGGGTTGTACATTTGTGTAGTTGTATAACTGGTACGCATGAAGAGAAACATTGTATTTTAAAACAGGCAAACAGATTTTCTTCACAATTATGTTTGGTAAGCATTTATGATGAATGATTTCAAATGCCAAAATCTGTGTCTTTGTGTTGCATAATAGTGACTTAGTTTTAGAGAAGTAAGTAAAAAGAACAAGAAAAGAACAAACTACCTACCACGCCTTTCTGATCAGGTCAGGAATTCTATACAGGGTCCATTTTTTTTCAAATCATCATAATCATCTGAGTGCTAAAACCAAAATGCCAAGAACAATCTATCCAGAACATTTCCAGGAAATAGAATGGAGACAAGCTGATCAAGTGGATGGGATATCATCATTAAAGTGAAATGGCTAGCACTGTCCATTTACTTAATCTTCAAAGTCCCGTGACACAGCATACCACAGGACCTTTATATTATAAATGATAGCAAGAGCAGCTTAAGTATATTATTGTGTGTGATGCAGTGGAGCTGAAATAGTGGTGGAACAGCAGCAAAGTAGACACCATTGACTTGACATCATCCATCTTCCAGATCAAATCAATCCCAAACTGACAGTGATGAGATGTGAAAATCACTAAGTGGGCTACCTGTCATATAACACCTTTGTTATTGGTCAGTGAGTACAGTTTGGTGCCGGAGCTGTATGGCTTTAAATCTTCCCCCATTCATTCAGAATGCTCTTCTCAAACAGTGCAAATGATAATGGCTGAAAATCATAGTTTTTGACTGTGCCAGCTCACTAATATTCACCCCAAATATCAGGGAGCATCAACCAATCTAAAAAGAATGATAAAATATATAATGGAATTATAAATAATTGATGATTATTTTTATGTTCATAATTTGTATTTATTTTACAAAGTAGTGTCAAAAATATATCTAGACCTCTTTATCCAAGCACTGTTCGTACACAGGTGTTTTTAATCTGCTTTGCCGGAATGAATCTTGGAAGTGTTTGCATGCCAACTGAACAAGATGTCTATTTTCATTAATACAATAAACCATGTCTTCAGAGAGAATGTAATCCACTGATTTTGTTCATTATTTATTTTTACTCTGTGAGTATTGTCATTTCAATGTCTTCCAAGTTAGCCTTGATTAAACCTGGCTTAATAGTGCAACTCTGTAAACTGCTCTCTGGATCTGTCATATAAAAGTCCTTAACACAGTTCAGTGAGATTGCAGACAGAATAATAAAATGACCATTATCTTGTATGATGTTCCTTCATAGTGACATGTTTTTATCTATTTGTAAACTTATGACAAAAGATGCAAAAGAGAACAGCACATCTATCAAAGAATTGTTTTTTTTCTCAGGAGGAGGAGTTCTTGGAGCTTTTTCTTGTTCCCCGTGGTCTACGGCGTCTGACAGGTCTCTCCATCATCCGTCCTTGCCTGCTGTTATTGGAGAGCAGCCTCCCGGGATGTTGTGTATGCAGCGGTTGGACAGGTTTACACAGTCAGAGGAACCGTCTGTGTCATAGTGAAGTCATGTCTGTGCAGCAAAACCCCACAGTGAAACTCAAATAGATATATATTACTATTTCTCACACAGACCTGTTGTATATCAACAATCTTCTATGGATGGAAACTAGCCAATCAATTCCTGCCACTGACAATTGTTGTGAGGATGGGGAGATGGGGCGAGTGTCGGCTGACAGACCATAGAGACCCGTTTAACATACCGTCCATTGAGGAACTGAGATTTGTTCTATAGATAAGAGGGAAAGCTGCACAATGTGACAGGTACACTTTCACTGTCAATTTTCCTATCCTGCATCTCTGCAGGAGGGAGCTGTAGTGTTATTCACTCTTTGTACACTTGGGTTGGACTGGTCATAACACTTGAGTTACAGTAGCATTGAATTGTAAGTGCGAGAAAATTGCATCACTTTAAATAATACACCAGAGAAATGTTAATACTCTGGTAGCATTTACTGTGACATTTGTAATGAAAATAATCACAGTCTCTAATATGCAGATAACCTGCATTTATACTTTATGTCTGCTCTCTGATCCAGCTGGTAAACAAGAAGCCAAATCCCCAACCAGCTGTTTCAGAACAGAGCTGATCCAGTCACCACACTTGGCCAAAAAGACTGACTATTTACTATTCTATGTACTAGTCCATATGACGAATATACTGTACATCCATATGACGAATATACTGTACATCCATATGACGAATATACTGTACATCCATATGACGAATATACTGTACATCCATATGACGAATATACTGTACATCCATATGACGAATATACTGTACATCTTGACCTACAGAAAACTCCCTTCTTCTCACTAAATTCAATCAAACCTGCTGTAACGATCCCCTAAAAGGGAATCGTACATGTTTGGTGTAATACTCTGTGTAATACTGTTTTCCCCTGTGTATGATCAATTCGGTTTCTACCCTGTGTGTATTGTTTATCTTTTGTGTTCCCTCTCTATATATCAGCTGATTAGCTGTGTGTATGTGTGTGTGTGTATATGTGTTTGTTTGTTTGTTTGTTTTACAGAACGATTATATAGGTTTGTTTGTAGAACGATTATAGTTTTCGCCCCTCAAGGCAGTTTTCCTTTTAACAGTGTTTCGTTAATAAACACTGTTTGTTTTGGCTTATATCCTTGCGTTTGTCTCGCTGCTTTATGCACCATGGACTGCTATTGTGACACCTGCATTAAAGAATTTGCACAGGGGGTCTTTTTTCAATGGTTCAAGTAGCTCAAATTAGTATTACCAGAGTATGCTTTTAATTATAATTTAATGATGATGTGAGTGCTTTAACTTTGGCCTTCCAAAGTTAGCGAAGTCAATGCTAAAGTACAACTATGAGACATCCATGTCTGTTATGAAACAACCCTCTTATAACAGTCAAGTGCTTTGCTCTTTAAATGGCAAATGAATATCTATGCACAAACAAATCCATATGCCAGTCTACGAAATTGGTCATGAAATGTAATTTGGGCCTGTATTCACAAAACATTTATCTTACCGCTAAAAGGACTAGTAAACAGCACTAAAATAAATTAGCTTAAGACTTACCTCTTAAAACCTATTCCGAGCTACAGAGACCAACTTATAGTAAGGAATTCTTAGAACTCTTACGCTAAGAGTAAGGGCGTGGTTTACCATGTTGCTATGGATGATGCAATGTTCCATGAACTAATTTACATACTATGCCTACTGTGATTGTTTGATAGTGCATGGGAGACTGTCAGTAAAATAATAAATTAATCAAAACTAAATTAAGCAATATTGTGGAATGTTTGATATTTCCATATTGAAATAAAGATATTCAAATTAATATGTAGCCATAGTGTCACTGATTAAACGTAAAACTGAGAATGATATACTGACTGTAAATATAAAATGGAGAAATTATATACTGACTTAATAATTCTACACTACAGGTTTAATCAGTGACACTACGGCTAAACTTTAATTTGAATATATATATTATTTTCAGCAAATTGTCAGCTTATATGTCTGGTAGCTCATAAACAGCAGATTGGCGGATATGCAGCAGTCTTTTCAATACTAAACTAGAACATCAATACTAGACTGACGCTACATCGGGCAAAACAAAACCCATACTGGACGCAAGGACAACATTTACTTCTCAGGCATCTTGTGATTGAGATGAAGGACATTATGAAAGAGACATTTAGAAGTTGGGATAACTTTGAAAAAAAACACTTGGGAATGTTTATGCCTGCAGATAAATGAATCTTTCTTTTTTTTGGATTCTAAGAATGGCAAAAATATTGCAGAAATCAAGTGACAAAATACTGACACAGGTTATAGGACAATAGGGCAAGTATGTTTAACTACAGTAGACCATAATCATTCAATGTATTTCAGCTATAGAAAAATGAATATTTTTATACATAAATGAACCTCGCTTTAGCTATATGTCATCGCAAACTATATTGAAATGTTATGTAGGCTATAATTTAAAACATTCGTTGCCTCTATTGGGAGGCTACACATTTTGGGATAATTTCTGATTTGGTCTTGGTGACCTAGGAGTTCCTAACTTTTTACAGACGTACAAGCTGGATTTAGCGCTAAAACACTCTTAAGGGTAAAATACTCTTAGACCAAAAATGTAGGAGTCCTAAAATTAAGAATGACACGCCCATTCTTTTTAAGACTTTCTCCTAAATCAACAAGTTGGGAGCTACATTTAGCCTTAATATGTTTTGTGAATATAGGTCCAGATTTTCACAACAATATACAAACATAGACTGCTTAAACCAATAACACACAAATCACATTACTTTTCTAGGCTACACTGAATAAATCATTAAAACACTCACAGTGCAGGGTAGAATAATTGAAATCCTAGGATAAGGACTTCTACTCAAGCTAATTGGAGTCAGGAGTCAGCTAACCTGAAATCCAAACTATGAGACAACATTGAAAGTGCTGCCCTACCTTATAAAAAACACTCACAAATTTTGTGTGAAATCTCAGATCTCAGAAGACATAAGATTAACAATTGTTGACTTGCATAACACAGAAAAGTGTTACAAAGATATATCTTTAAATTATGTTGTTTGTTATATGATTAGAAAAATTAAGAAACAATTTGTAACATGAAATATGTTACATTTTACTAATAGGATATATTGGAAAATACTGTATATGGAACATTCCAGACTTTACATACCGATTCAAAGTATATTCAAACGTTCACCGTTAAGGTTAGGGTTAAGGTTAGGCATGACATTACTAATGGTTAAGGTTAGGCATGATATTACTGGGGTTAATGTTAAAATTTAGGTTAGGGTTAACGTTACAAAAAAACAGACATTCAACTCTCTAAAGAAACACACGCATTACGCCGGAATGAAGAAAAAAAATATGTTTATATGTGAACTTGCAATAAAACAACAATCTTTGTTTTTAGGTCATTTGAGAGTTGTTTTGAGGCCCCCATGTTGCCACTCTTCAGAGGACAGTCAAAGAGAACAACAACTTTCAATTGGCCACCTTAAATACCTTTTCTCATCATTGGATGCACCTTTCAATGAAATTCAAGACTTAATAAATGGGCGCAGATGGCTCAGTGGGTAAGGAGTCAGACTTGTAGTCAGAAGTTTGCCAGTTCGATTCCCGACTGAGCCAAATGTCGTTGTGTCCTTGGGCAAGACACTTTACCCTAATTGCTCCCAGGTCGTTGCTGTAAATAAGAAATTGTTCTTAGTCAACTTACCTGGTTAAATAAAGGTTAAATTAAAAAATTAAATTAAATAAGCTCACCAAACCAATTGTGTGTTCCAATTAATCAGTGCTAGGTAGCTACAGGTATTCAAATCAACAAAATGACTAGGGTGCCCAAATTTAAGCACCTGTCTAATTTTGTTTTGATGAATATTGCACATTTTCTGTTAATCCAATGAACCTCATTTCACTACAGAAATATTACTGTGTCCTTCAGTTAATTGATAGATCAAAATAAAATTGCTGATCCAAACACCCAATTACTTATAAATGAAAGTCATGGAAGTTGTCAAGGGTGCCTAAACTTTTGCATACAACTGTATGTGAATAACTTATATATTAATATACCCATATTTTTAAATACATAATTAAATGTGACATTAATATGGTTAATGTAGTATATAACATCAATATCCCACACAAGCATTAATTCTATAGTAGTATTTCTATGTTATCTATTTAAATACCCTCATAAATACATTGAAAGACATTATACATCATTTATACGCATTGTAAACCATAGGCAAATACAGATGTCAAATGTGGAATTAAATGTCACATATATAAAAACAGCCAATATTTGTATATTTTGACATATATGTACATACATGTCATGATGTTTCCACCATATATGTCGATATCAGACATATAAGTTATATACATATATGGCCATATATTAGATTTCCATATGGTGTACACTGCATCTACCATCCCCGGTCCCCACCCAAGCAAACATTTATGAAATTTAACACTGAATACAGTCAGTTTTAAAATTTAGTTCCGTCCGAATGTAATTTATTGAGATTTAGGGCTGGAAATCTCTGGAACATCCTAACATGTCGGTTGACACATCTATGATATATATTTCATAGGAGGACACCACGGAGCAACCTACTGCTGTCCACAAAAAACATATGCTGCATGTCTGAAAGTTAGCAAAAGAGCACCTGTATGTTCCAATATATTCCGTGGACAGATTTAACCAAATATACGTTTTTTAAAGGAACACAGAACACTATGTGTGGAGAAAAAAATGGAACAGCATTCCAACATCAAAACCTCATCTCAACTCTAAAGTATGGTGGAGGCGGCATCGTGGTTGATGGCTGCTTTGCTGCCTCAGGGCCTGGACAGCTTGCTATCATCGACGGAACACTGAATTCCCAAGGTTACCAAGATTTTTTTTCAGTACAATATAAGCCCATCTGTCACCAATTGAATCTAAACAGAAGTTGGGCGAAGCAAGAGGACATTGACCCAAGCTAAGCCCAGAAGTATATCAACAACAGAGTGGCTTCATTAGAAGAAAACACACCTTCTGAAGCGGCCCAGTCAGAATCCTGACCTTAACCCATTTGAGATGCTGTGGCATGACCTCAAAAGAGCGATTCACACCAGAAATCTTAAGAATAATGCTGAACTAAAACCATATAGAAGAATGGTCCAAAATTCCTTCTAACGTTTGTACTGGTCTGATCTGCAACTAAAGTAAATGTTTAGTTGAGGTTACTGCTGTCAAAGGAGGGTAAATCAGTTATTAAATCTAACGGTTCACACGCTTTTTCCACCCTGAGTTGTGAATGTTGACAAAGAATGAATCCATGAAGACATACCGGTAATTGTTTGTGTGTTATTAGTTCAAGCAGACAGAGTTTTGCTATGAGTCTGACTTAGATGAAGATCAGTTAGATTTTTTAGGAAATCTATGTAGAGATCTTGTTTTTAAAATGGTCTATAGTTTTTTTTATGTCACTACACTTGTATTCAGCAATAGTATGAATAAAAAGGTTGTATATTACATATGAAAAGCCTTGAGAGGTAGCTAAAAAGAAAGAGACTGCATTTTGTGATCTGATGAAACCAGACTGAGGTGACCTCTGAACATATTGTTCAGCTCTTCTGTTCTTAGAATACATTACTATTTGTAGGCCTGTTAGATGTACCTTAGGATTAGGATCAAAGTGAACCCAGTGACACATAAGGCTGTAAGAAAAGTGAGGTGACCGAGACTAATGCTAATTAATTACATGTGTAAGTGTCTGTAGACCTGCTTGGCTTTGTTCCAAGTATTTAGTGTACTTTTACCAGGCAAGTGACTGACAACATATTCTCTTTGCAGCAACTGCCTGGGGAGAATAGGGGGAAGTGGGAATGAATGAGCCAATTGAAAGTAAAGGATGAATAAATAAATAAATATTGGCATTTCCATTCCCCAATGCAGCAGATTTCAAGTTTCTTGATAGTCTTAGGTTTGTGGTTGTGGACTGCTAGTCACAGTAGAGAGTGATTTATACAACAAGAATCTGCATGGGAGAGTTGTCAGAAGGAAGCCTTTTTGTAAAACACAAAGTCTAAATTATGCAATAGAAAAGTCAATCATTTTGGAACAATGTGCTTTGGATTGATGAAATTAAAACTTTAAAAGAAAATGAAATTAAAAGAAAAGCACACCTTAATATCTGTTAATCACAGGGGTGATGTGGCAGCCAGTGGAACCAGTTATATTGTGAACCTAAACCTACATCAGAAATGAAATATTTACAGGTACAAAAAAGAATATCAAATGAATAACAAAAGTCCCCAGAATTAAATATTATTTAAAATCTGTGGAAACATCTCAAACAGGCAGTGCTTGCAAAGAGAACCAATCACCTGTCTAAGCTGTAATTGGAGGGGAAAAAAAGGAATCAGCTGTAGCTACAAAAAAGGTGTTGCCAAGTACTAAGTGACGGACTGCCCAAATTTAGCATCGATAGAAAATACTAATAAATAGTATTCCTGCATAAACATGTGCAGAATAGTGTCATATTTGACTTAAATCAAGTTGAGGACAGGTCAACTCTTCAAAAAAAATGGAAAACATCAACTTAAATAATACAAAATACAGACAATAGTAGAATAGCAAAATTTGTTATTTTGTCCCTGTTTTATTCCTGTGTTCAGTAAAACATATATATCTAAAACATATTTTAACAAATCTACGTAACATACATGGACAAATAAATGGAACGTTAGATAGTGCAGCTTTAAGTTCACTTTAAGTATGTATCAATATGTTAAATCACACACATATAGTGTACAATTGGAATGGTAAACAGTATAACTGTCAATATACAGTGTATGCATTTTGGATTGGAAATGTATTAAAAAAATCAAGATGTAATGAAATACATATAGGTACTATCAAATGTATTCAAAAGTTTCTAGAATCTACAACACCAATATTTACTACTAATCACCAAGTTATTAGCATGAAGGGATGACCAGCTGACATTATGTGGGATGGTCGATTGGGACAGTATAAAAGCTTGTGTTCAAGGTCGCCCAGTTAATTTCGGTGTCTGCAGCCGGACACGGCTTTAATGTTGTATCATTAAAGTCTATTGGATTCACAAACTCTTGTTAGGTTTCTTCTTTTTAGCAGGAAAAAAGAGAGACCTATGGGGCCCTATTTTAACGATCTAAGCGCATGGCGTGAAGCGCATGGCGCAAGTGCGATTTGGGCGTGTCCAAATCCACTTTTGCTAGTTTGACAGCGGATAAAAGGGTTGTAGTAAGTGTCTTTAATTCATGGGTGTGTTTTGGGTGTAACATGCAATAAACCAATCAGAGATTAATCTCCCATTCCCTTTAAGAGCCAGGCGCGTTTGTACCTTTCGCATATTGCTATTATGATGGCGGATTTGCGCCGTAATATTTTTATTTGTAATCTTTTGCATGTTCGTGTGCTGCCGCGCTTTCCTGTGTGTGTGCAACAAGCATAGTGTGCACGCGCTGTGATAACTATGAAGTGCTGCGCCATTGACTTTATACCAGGTTTTTGTTGGTCAATGGCTTGATCACTTTCCAATGCCTCAAGATAGCAATACACCCAGAATTATCCTGAACACACCTCCCTGTTACCCGGGATGTCCACTGGACATGTCGAATGTGATGCATTGTGCCGGAAGTCATTCAATGTCAATGTAGCAATCCGCAAAGATCCATTTGCCTTGCGGGCTTGCGATGCTGTGTGCTCTGTGTGTCGCATACGTTCAAATTATTTAACTTGTGCGTTGCTATGGAGGACCAAGTCTGCCAAAATTAGAAATAAATAAATAAATGAATATATGCGTCAATAAAAATATTTATACATAAAAATATACATAAAAATATACAAATATAAAATTATACATTTATTAATCAATATTATTTCCCTTTTTATTTATTTCTGTGATCATTTATTTCTGTATTTATTAATTTTTAA
>JACXGM010002346.1:18963-34592 GCA_016801145.1 Umbra pygmaea
GAGAGGGCGGGACTTAATCGTTCAGCCATAGCAAGCAAGCCAAGAGCGGGAGATAGAAACCATATATACGGTCTGTGATAGAAATAGATTGTGAACGTAAAAAACGCAGCTGGGGAGGAACCAAGGGTACAACACAGGGTTGGTTTGTAGGATAAATGATTCTTTCACCAACCCCAAAACGAGATGCAATGTCACAAACAGAAAATCCAACTAACTGTGCCAATGAGTTGCGTTTTTTGTGGCTTCGGTGTCACCTGTTATGCTCCGTTAACTAAGGTAGCTGCTCTCTCGCTCCGGCGAACTTACTTTCTGTGTGTGTGTGGTTGACTTGGTGTGTTTGTGTGCGTGTGTTTTAAAGACAACGGAACATTGCACTGGCGGTTCAATTCTTTGATGAAATGGATAGGCTACAATGAGAAGGGCATCCGACTGCTCCGGCATTAACGGAATCGTATATCGAAAAATTAAGGCAATGATCACACTTCATCCAAATTCCTACACAGCAGGGTCAACTTCTGTGTCGTTAGATGCTGCTTACTGCAATAAACGTTCAGCAAGACCCTCCACGCGAAAAAGTTAATAATCAAATAATAACCAAAGCTAGCATTTTCAACTAGGGTCGCCAAGACTCAAATCTCTGGCAAAAGACTGTATGAAGCCTACTAACGTAGTACTCTAGGCATGTAAAATCGATCTTCACACTCTGATACCGATCAACCAATGGGAAAAAAGTGACACTGTGACATGCTTTGATTGACAGCCTCCTCATTAGCTTAAGGATCTGGAAATACAGAAATAAATATACACGGAAATAAATAAATACAGAAATGAAAGCATATGGAAATAAATTAATATAAAAATGTATAAAAACTAAAATAAATTATCACAGAAATAATTAAATAGGAAAATAATATTGATTAATAAATGTATAATTTTCTATTTTTCTATTTTTATGTATATTTTTATGTATAAATATTTTAACTGATGCATATATTTATTTATTTATTATTTTGGCAGACTTGGTCCTCCATACGTTGCGACACTGTGCCATTGTACAACAGGAAGTTTAGGTTCCCAATTGAACGAGTAGCACAACACGATAATAACGGTCTTGCCTTGCTGAAGCAATTGTGCGTCAAGTCCGCACTATGCGGATGCATTTATCCGGTAAAAAGTAACGTGCACTAAAATCTGACGTGTTCAGTGGACATCCCGCCTTAAGCTGAATTCACACCAGACACGGCAAAAAATCCCCGTACGGCATCGTAATGCAGACACACATGTAAACACTGCAATCAACATCGTAATCAATCTTCCGCATCTACGAGATGGTGGGCAACATTGCATACAACTGTCCACCTCCAGCAAGGCAACTGGCAGGAGCTGTTTTCAGTTTAGTATTCACTGACAATACGAAACCTATCTACTGAGCTGTCAAAGCTTGTCTTGAAATCTCACACACGCATAGATGAAAGTGACATATTAGCTCTTTCTCTGAGGTAAATCAACTTCTGGTTCTGGCACCGTACGGCAAAACACAGCACAAGTTGGATTATTTCAACTCTTGCGACACACCCGCCTCACCGCATCCACGTTTTGCCGGTTCTGGGTAGATTTACCGCAGCGGTGCGCATTGCTTCCTAATGAAATGAATGGACTTCCGCCGCAATGCAACCAGTTTGCCGGATCTGGTGTGAATCCAGCTTCAGACCACCACTCCCATGGGCGCAAAAATGGGCGCATGTGCATTTGCTGGGTGCAAGATAGGGCCTCAAGGGTTTTTTCCCCACAACCTATACTAGGGATGTGACAAACAGCCAATTTCAATTAATGTTTAAACAAGCATTCTTTTCCAGTAAAACAAGAAAGCTCCATGATCAGTTTTAGACGCCTTTCTCTTCTGCTAGGTAGGGCGCATGAAAGCCAATGTACATGGGATGCAAAATAGCGGCATTGCACCTGAGAATCCCATTCATTTGGACCTGCGCCCAGCAAATCTATTTGCCCCTCTTATAAATACTGCTGCTGCACTGAATGTTCAAATAATTTGAAATTTGGCCCAGAAGTTGCTGACCTCTTGAAGCGCAACAATTGGATTAAAGTTTGTGGTCATAAAATTATTAACCAAAGTAGAGGAGGAACTGATTTGTTTATATTCGAGTTTCTACAACAATGCCTTGAACTGTACCATCACGCGCAGCTTAGACGGCATCCCATGTGCATTGGCCTTGACACAGCTATAGCACTGGAGCTAGCTAGCAGGCTAGTTGTTGCTTTTCCTAACTGACATTATTTCATGGCAGATATCTTACCAATATCGTTATATGATATCAGTGTTAAATGGTAGCTCAAGCTACTCTGACTACCATGCAAATCACTTTTTTATTTTCATGTATACAACAACACAAACTGGAATGTATTGGTTGTGCTTCGAGAGGACAGTGACAGCAGGTGTCAAAGTTTAAAATATTTAAACTTTTAACGCAGCGGAGAGCTTCTTTCCGAGCATTGAGCTCAGAGAGATTAAAGGCCTCTGCACATGGGATGTCGTAGCAGCTGCTTCCCACAGAAGGTATGGTGCAAGGAATTGTTGCAGCATCTCGAATAGACTGAAAAACACCCTCCCTCCCCCATTTTGGTTCATGGAACGATATGACCAAAACCTGTTATCCAATTGGTTTCTGCTTCAAGAAGTCAGTAGTTTCTGGGCCAAACTTCAAATGATTTAAGATATTTGAACCTTGACCACAGTGGCTCAAAAGTGTTTTGAAGAGGTGCGCATGGCTTTGCTGGGAGCAGCAGTGTAGGAGAAACCAAACACCTGCCCCAAAGGAAATAAATGGCACAGCCGAAGGACAGCGTTTTTAATGATGGTCATGAACACGGGGTGTAAGGAGAAAAGAAATTCAAAAATTCACATGACTTGCAACTTCAATTCATGGGTTGAATTACAAGTTTTTTTTAATAAATAATATCTAATCAATGATATATGAAATTACAAATTACAGGACTAAATCTAAATCAGCTATATGATGACAGGCTACAGAATCCAATAGGTAAATATGTTATTAATGAGTTGGAAGAGCAAAAAATGCACAAGTTGAAAGGTTTTGTATTTTTAAGTAGCCAACGCTAGTATAAGTTGATGATAAATATTGTTACTATGATATTTTTCTTTAAACAGTTTGCTCGTGTGATATGAGAATATATAGTATGTTGATTATTAGCCGAACTACAAACAGTGCAGATAATTAATGTAAAAGTTTAGAAGAACGTGTTTAACTAAAAGGATTTTAGTTTGTCTCTGACAACACTAAACCTAAATGTCTTAATGGCTTCAACTAAGCATAAACCCTACGGATTGCTCATTCATTCTAGCCTGGTATCTTGCCTACCAGACTAGAATGAAATAACTGGAACTGTAGTAAAAAATAACTGGAACTGTAGTAAAAGTAAAAAATAAAAAAAGAAACGGTAGTAAAAGAAAAATCACACTCGCATTTTCCGTAATATGTACGTAATACTATTCCATTGACTTAATTCCAGACATTATTGTGAGCTGTACTTCCTCACAAACCTCCTGTGAAATATACTGTGAATAACCTTCCCAACCTAACTTCTACTTACATTTCTATCAGAAGCAACTAGACCATTAGTACAGTATCAAACGTATTGGAAGTGCATAAAAAATACATAGAGTATATCTGTTTATGTCTGAGGCCAGACTGCACATTATGGAATGAAAAGAGTGTGTGTTTTTAGGTCAAGCTTTTGTTCACTTCCAGATTAATTATTTCCACTTCCCAAAGGAAAAGGTCAGGCATGACCTAAGCATTTCAGGCACAAATGTCTTGCTGAAATTATGCTGTGCTCTTACAAAATACATACACTCAACAATCACTTCATTAGGTGCACCTGTTCTACTACTCGTTAACGCAAATATCTAATCAGCCAATAATGTGGCAGCAAGTCAATGAATTTAGGCATGTAGACATGGTCAAGACAATCCGCTGAAGTACATACAAACCAAGCATCAGAATGGGGAAGAAAGGTGATTTAAGTGAATTTAAACGTGGCATGGTTGTTGGTGCCAGATGGGCTTGTTTGAGTATTTCAGAAAGTGCTGACCTACTAAGATTTTCCCACATAACCATCCCTAGGGTATACAGAGAATTGCCCAAAAAAGAGAAAATATCCAGTGAGCGGCTGTGTCTGGGCTAAAAGGTCAGAGGAGAATGACCAGGCTGGTTTGAGCTGACATAAAGGCAACAGTAACTCAAATAACCACTTTGCAAACAAGGTATGCAGAAGAGCATCTCTGAATGCACAACACGTTGAACCTTGAAGCAGATGGGCTACAGCAGCACAAGACCACACCCCGAGTGCCAGTCCTGTCAGCTAAGAACAGGAAACTGAGGCTACAATTTGCACTGGCCCACCAAAATTGGACAATAGAAGACTGGAAAAACGTTGCCTGGTCTGGTGAGTCTCCAATTCTGCTGCCACATTCAGATCCACATTTTGGGCACCTTAGTGATTGTTGAACACCACAGCCGTCCTCAGCGATGTTTCTCACCATGTCCACCCCTTTACGACCACAGTGTACTCATTTTGAAATGGGTACTTCCAGCAGGATAACGCACCATGACACGAAGCTCACATCATCAAAACCTTTCTTGAACATGACAGTGAGTTCAATGTGCTCCAATAGCATTCACAGTCAACAGATCTCAATGCTATCAAGCACATTTTGGATTTGGTGGAATGGGAGATTTGCATCATGGACGTACAGCGTACAAATCTGCAGCAACTGACCAAAGTCTGTGAGGAAAGTTTGCAGCATCTTGTTGAATCTATGCCACAAAGAATTAAGGCAGTTCTGAAGACAGAAGGGGGTCCAGTCTGGTACCAGTAAGGTGTACCTTAGTATGTGGCCGGTGAGTGTATAAACACAAACAAGCGCACTACTCAGAAGTGTACAGAAATGCAGGATGTGGAGAGGAGGATGCTTAGGGCTATGTGCAGAATGGTAGGGATTACTATATCCAATGAGACACTTAAAGCTGCTTTTAAAAATCTGTTTTATCAGGGATTCTCGCTTTTTATTATCTCTTTATCCAGTCTGTTTATTATAATTCATGAAGGCCGTATCGCCTGGAAATTCATTGAGGCATTTAAAAGCTTTTCAGCAACTGCCTTTGTCAGGGGAATATTTGTTTGGTTTTAATTAAAGTCCACAGTATCCAATCCATATCTTTACTTAAGTGATGTGAATTTGCACAATTATACGTTAACATTTTTTTATACACACTCATTTTCAGTCAGTTGCACATTACGATTGGATGGGAATAAAAAAAAAATTTTTCGTGTGTTCATAATTGAAACTTGAACAGTCTAGTGAAAATGTCCGGTTTAAATCTTTGATTCTGTCAACTCATAACTAAAGAATTGACTCATAGTAGTCATACTTGTATCCAAAGCATGAACTGGAGAATAATCACATGGAAACAGATTGAACTGAAACAGACTTTTTAACTAAAACAAACCTTTTTAAAAACACATGGAGTATAAGTTGAAACTAATGAGATGGCCAACCTATTGTCCCCTTCATGAATATTGTTTATTTTCTGTAAAGGCCAACATCAATCAATGGTTGAGGTAGACCACACCATTTCAACACAGAAAAGAACATTTGCAACAAATGTTAAAAACTTATAAGTAGTTATAATTCATATTTCACAGAAATCTGAAATCTCTGGGCAGTTACTTTGAGGCCAGTGCAAAAACAACATAAATGACTGCTACACATTAAATATATAATATATTCCTTCTTTTTTTTGTACATTAAAGGGGAACATATGGAGTTAAATCCCTGTCTTTATTCAAGAGCGCATTATTTCAATTTGTGAGCATTTCTCACAGATATTACGTACAGATTTAGTAATAATTTCCCATAAAAATCTTGCTCTCACACTCAAGTAGTCACCGCTGGCGCTTGGATTTGCTCTGCTTGTGCTCAAACTTTCTGCTTCGACTCAGATTTGTTGTTGCTTGGATAGATTTCCTGCTCTCAACTTCATCCTTTCTCCTCACACTCAGGCTGCTTCTTCGTGCTTGCAAATCTTCTCCTCACAGATTTTTTCTGTGCTCTCGGATTGTTTGTGTTACAATGCTATCAAAATTCCAACCAATTCCAACCAATAGAATGCCAGCTGTAGTGTTGACCAATTAAATTATCCCTGCCCTGTTGAGGGTGCGTTCGTTTTACTTTAGAACATCCCTTATGTGGGTACTGTACTTCCACGGCTCCTCCACTCCGGCCTTCCAGCCAATTTTTTTTAAATAAAATGTACTTCCTTTGCTTTATCTCGACTTTTGAGATAAAAAGGCCAGTTTTGACGGTCTCCTTCATCAGTCAGTGCTCTCATTCAGGGAGATCAGGGTCGAGCTAGCGCAATTGCTATTCAAATAGTTTATATGGGTCTGTGCAGATGAATGCGTTTGATACAAGTTTGTGAAATAATGATAATTTGTGTGAAAAACAAAGAAAACACGAAATCTGGGAGGCCAATGGCTTTTGGTACATAAAATATACATTTTGTATGATAAATGTCAGTTGTGTGGTATCAAACATACCTTTTCTGACATATATGCCGATGTGAAAGAAAAACCAGATCACATGCTTCTTTCCAGCCCAGTGCTAGTGAGACAGCACACTCAAGATGTCAGAAAATTACTTTCTAAACACAACATACCTAGCGTTGCCAACTTTCTCACTACCAAATAAGGGACAAGTAAATCCTTAAATGATTGGCCTTATTAGAGACACACAAGGTGAAACACACCAGTTAAAATTGCAATTAAAGGTTAATTTACCACACCTGTGGCATTTTAAATTGCAATTAGTGTCTGTGTAGATATATTGAAAGTGTTTGTTAGCAGTCACATGGATGCACTGAGCAGGCTAGAAACTGAGCCATGGGGAGCAGAAAAGAACTGTCAAAAGACCTGTGTAATGAGGTACTGGGACTGCATTAAATTAGAAATGGATATAAAAGATATCCAAAGCCTTGCAAATGCCAGTCAGTACTGTTCTATCACTTATTTAAAAGTGGAAGATTCAGGGATCTCTTTATACAAAGCCAAGGTCAGGTAGACCAAAAAAGATTTCAGCCAAAACTGCCAGAAGAATTATTTGGGATACAAAGAAAAACACACAGGTAACCTCAGGAGACATACAGGCTTCTCTGGAAAAAGACGGTGTGGTTGTTTCAAGGAGCACAATACAAAAATCAGCTGCATGGTCGAGTTGCCAGAAAGAAGCCTTTACTGCGCCAGTGACACAAAAAAGCCTGGTTACAAAATGCCTGACAACACCTTTGCATGCCTCACAGCTTCTGGCACACTATAATTTGGAGTGTTGAGACCAAAATAGAGATTTATGGTCACAACCATAAGCGCTATGTTTGGAGAGGGTTCAACAATGCATATAGTGAAAAGAATACCATCCCCACTGTGAAGCATGGTGGTGGCTCACTGATGTTTTGGGGGGGGTGAGCTCTAAAGGCACAGGGTACCTTGTGAAAATTGATGGCAAGATGAATGTTATCGTACAATGCAGGCAGACAATTTACATTCTTCTGCATGAAAGCTGCGCATGGGACACTCTTGGTCTTTCCAGCATGACAATTACCCTACGCACAAGGCCAAGTTGACACTCCAGTGGTTACAGCAGAAAAAGGTGAAGGTTCTGGAGTGGCCATCACAGTACCCTGACCTTAATATCATCGAGCCACTCTAGGGAGATCTCAAACGTGCAATTCATGCAAGACAACCAAAGACTTTACTTGACCTGGGGGCTTTTTTCAAATCGAATGGGCAGCTGTACCACCTGCAAGAATTTGGGGCCTTATAGACAACTATCACAAATGACTGCACACTGTCATTAATGCTAAAGGGGTCAATACACTGTATTGAGAACTAAGGGTAAGCAGATTTTTTAACAGGGGTCATTTCATTATTTTCTATGTTGCCATGTTTTTTTATGATTTTGCCATTCTGTTATGAACTACAGTTAAATATGAATCCCATGAGAAATAAAAAACAATTGTTTTCATGCTCACTTGTGTTTCAAAAAAACGGTACATCTATCACCAACTCTCCAGGGGTATGCAAACTTTTGAGTACAACTGTACATATTAAATATACATAACAAATAACTTCAAAAAAATGGAATGCACCTAAGTTGAGCAGTGTACAATTATAAAATCTTTTCTAGGTTGGCACTTTCATCTGAACCCTCTTGAACAAATGTCATAGTTGCACTGTGGTTAAGTCTTAGTAACATAATTTTTAACATTGATAAAGTGTTAACTTAGTTTTGATAAAAGTCATTATTTATTTACCTTTCACAACATTTAGATTTACCTCCATAGATGCCCTGCTCAGTCATTTTGGATTTTTAATCATCATTTGGAACTATATCAAAATCTTGTAAGATAATTCAAACAGAAAATATTACTGGATGGGTTCCTATGCAAATCGTATGAGAAAATCCCAAACAGATTACTTAAAAATAGCTTTCTAAAACCGTTTTAATATAATACGGGTACTGTAGGATCCTATTATTATAGAAAATCCACAAGGACTGTTTTACTAGGGGTGTACTGTATGTCAATCGTTCCAATGAAAAATGGAAAACAAAAAGTGCTTTAGTCATACAGACTTTAGCTACATTGATAACGTCTGTCAAGTACTGAGTGCACGTTAAGGAAAACCCAATTCAGCCCAATATACAGGACATCCTGGCAAATATGGGACAGTTGGCAACCCTAAACCAGCCCAAGTGCGAAGGAGCCAGTTTGATATTGGGAGGACACTTAATACATTTTCATCAAATTGTTCTTCTCATTGGGGTCCACATTACCTCCCTCTAATATTGGGGGGACATGTCTCCCCTGCACCCCCCCCACCCTGCTCCTACGCCCTTCTTACCATCGGTCTATCAATGATAAATTCTTAATCTGATATCCTGCCTGTTTGAAAATATATTATTGACAGAGCAAAGTGTGAACTTAGAAAAAGAAGTAGATTTTTACAATTGTAGATTTGAACAGTTGAACGTGCATCTTAGCAGAATGAAAGCAGGAAGTACGGTGCAAGCTGCCTTGTTGGCAGAGGGGTAAGAAAATATACGTTTTAAACCAAGCAACTGTCTGTTTGTTATTATACAAAAGGTATATTTTATGTACCAAAAGCAGTTGGGCTTCATGATTTGTGGATTTTCTTTGTAAAAGAACAATTGTTTTTCCCAAAAATGATCGTTATTTCACAAAGTTGTATCAAACACATTCATGTGCACAGACCCATAACCTATTTACGTACTGTAGCACTCATGCTGGCTCGACCCTGTTCTCCCTGAGTGAGAGCTGACTGATGAGCCAGACTGTCAAATATTCAAACGATTTAGAAACATAGACAAATTATAGAATTTTGTCATTATTCCCCTTTAAACGTAAGTTACATCCACACTAACTTTTGACCATTTAAAATCTCCATAACATAAACCACAAAGAGAAATATACATACGTAATAGCATAATTTGTTAAACATCTAGGTGTTCGGCATCGTCAACAACGAAAAACGTTTGCTAAATGATAAAATAGAATAGGTAGACGTACCTTGCATGACAACTGTGACAATCGTCGGCAGGAATATTTGTAAAATCCTCCAGATATGATAGTAAATGCTCATTTTGGTACCAGACGTGGCTGCCACTTTATTTCATATAACTTTCCAGGGTCGAAGTTTCGTGAGCTTCATTAAAGTGATGATAATTATACTTCATCCATTTCTACCCAGAAAGAGTAGCCGTTATAGCTACCTTTCAAAATGACACCTGTAAGTATACAGCCCTTTGCTCTGCACAGCTTGCGTCACATGAATAAATATGCATTGAGTTGTCAGATACGATCTCAGTTATGGAAAAGTTCTGCATACCGAGAGTGGTCCGGTCCAAATCGTTGATCAGATTACGATCAAGTGCTGTACATTTCTTTCTGATTTCCTTTATTATTGTGTTCCGCTGTACCAAATACGATGCGCTTGCTTTAAAGTCCTTGCATCAGCTAGTCGACCCAGACATCTACTTAACTCTGACCAATTTTCAGTGGGATTTACAGATCACCGACTGCCTTGCGCGCAATGCTTGGGGCACTACAGTCATCTGTCACTACTCCATTCCTGTCACGAACACATTTTTTTACGTCAGCAAATTAAACGTGATCATGACGATTTTGCATTTCACAATCAACCTGAGAAGGGGCTATACGGTGAAATATATATGGTGATAACCATGTCGACTAATATGACATGCATCCATTTTATCATTAGGATATTTTAGGCCATACAGAAGGTTTTTCAGTCCTTAAGCGTTATTTATTTTGGACAAGTGTATCCTTTACGATGGTATTCTGCAATAATGTAAAGTTTACATTAAAGGACAACTAGCCTATGAGTTTTCAATAATATTTTTCCTCCTGACAATGTTTGTGGAAAAATATATTGGAATAGTATAGCTGTATAATTTTATAGTAATATATAATTTAATCCAGTTTTTGGCTAAATGAGGCAAACAACTTTTTGGACACTTTTTTGTAGAGCAAAATAGACTAAACTATGTTTTACTGTAAACTAATGAATTTCAGAATCATTAAAATTGTCTCTTGTGCCAGTCACAACATATGTTCCAATTGAAATGCTTGGTTATGAATTCCTTCCCTATCGTTGAAACCGTTCGAATACAATGATAATGCAAGAGAAACAATACAAAAATAAAATACTAGACTCATTAGAATACTGTTAATGATGGGGTAGAATTCTAGTGCCCCCTGTTGGTTATAGAAGATAAAGCATAAAGCAATTTTCCTATACTGTACATAAATTAGCCAACCGATGCTAACTTCTCCATAGTCACAGTAGTGAGTGATTACATTTTCTGTGCTATTCCCCAGTAGTAATGAACACAGGATTCACAATGCAAGCACCATTATATACCAACGTAGCCACACTGGATTTTTTCCTCCTCACATATACATATTATACACACACACCAACATGCACACGCACACACTACCATCACACTGGACTATTGAGTTGGAGTCAGAATTTTGCATCCCAAAGTATCTTGCAGTCAGTTACATCAGCTATGATCAGTGTTTTGAGCTCATGTGAAATGGCTGGTGGTATAGAAAACTCTATAAGCTGTAAAACATATTCATTCTATACTGCATATGTGTCAACAGCAATGTTCATATTCCTCTTCTAAAGCTTTGGCAACAACAGTGTGCCCAGGGGTATAGGTATTTTATTACAATATGCAACAAAGTGAACAAAATGTGAAAAAGCCTTCAAACATTGCCGGTGTTGTTTTTCTTCACTACACTGGCAATCCGAAGGAAGAACAGCAAGAGGTATTAAGATTTGCAATACTGCTGTAAGACAGTGTGTGTTCAGTTCTACTCCGCTGTATTGGAGATCCATGTGAGCAGTGATGTGCATGTTAAATTCAAACTTCCATAGTAGGTGCCAGTGAACACATACCCGCATTTGATATTAATTCAGTAAATTGGGGCGTAAGCAAGGTGCTTTACTATGGCAACACCTAGGATCAAATAAACATACTCTCTGTGGCCACATTTAAAGACTTGTGTAGCAAACTTCACATGAGAAAATCAGAGGGAACCTGCCATGAGCCTCACTTAGCTACACCTCTTCAGTAGCTGCAGCTTTGTGATAAGCTTTATGGAGGAACGATGCAGCCCAGAATCTAGTGTTGTAACCTGGCATGTGTTGCCATTGGGCCATTTTGATCCGCTCGTCTTTACCTGCTCCAAGATGCCCTATGGAGAACTAGCTAACTACAACCAACTCTCAGAGTTGCCTAAAGCTGTTACTTCTAAAAGTGTAAATATAGTGTATATATCTATATACAGTGGGCTCCAAAATTACAGGCACCCCTGACTGGCAATGCACAAATAATATTGTAAAAACATAAACAATATAATTATAGAGATAAACTCACAATACCAAAATGAGAAATACTGTACTTCATTAATGTTTCAATGGAACCAACCAAGATCATACAATTATTTAACAAAAAAGAAATATCACCAAAATTAAGGTTTCATAATAATTGGCACTCCTTTATTCAGTACTTAGTGCAACTACCTCTGGCAAAGATAACAGGATGGAGTCTTTTCCTGTAATGCTTGATAAGATTACGGAACACATTTGGAGGGATTTTGGACCATTCCTCTATCCAGATTCTTTCAAGATCCTTCACATTCTTGGGCTTGCGCATATCAACTGCCCTCTTCAAACCAGCCCACAGGTTTTTGATTTGATTGAGGTCCGGCGACTGAGATGGCCATGGCAGAACATTGATTTTGTTGTCACAGAACCATTTCTGTGTGGATCTTGAGGTATGTTTTGGGTCATTGTCTTGTTGGAACGTCCACCTACCGCCAAGTCCTAGCCTTCTGGCAGAGGCAACCAGGTTGTCAGCCAAAATTGCCTGATACTTGTTGAAATTCATTATGCCATCAATCTTGACCAGTGCCCCTGGACCTCTGGAATTAAATCATCTCCAAAACATCACTGCCCCACCACCATATTTTACCATGGGTATGAGGTGCCTCTACTTGTATGCATCTCTGTTTTGACACCAAACATGCTGATGCTGTATCTGACCAAAAATTTAAAATTTTGGTCTCATCTGACCAGAGCAACTTCTCCAATCAGAATTTAAATTACGTTTGGCAAACACCAAGCACTTGCATCCGTGTCTTGGGGTCAGAAAGGGCTTTCTTCTGGCAACCCTTCCAAAGAGGCCATGGTTGTGGAGTTGGCGTCTGATGGTGCTTTTTGAAACCTGGTGACCCCAAGACGCCACCAAGGCCTGCAATTCTGTCACAGTGATTCTTGGGGATTTTGTTGCTTCTCTCACCATCTTCCTCCCTATCCTGGGGGGCAAAATGTTAATTCATCCTCTACCCATGTTTTCAACTGTTCCATATATTTACATTTTTTAATAATTGCCCTGACAGTGCTCAGTTGTATATTTAGTCATTTGTTGTATATTTAGTCATTTGTGTATCTACCAGATTTATGAAGGTCTATGACCATCTGTCTCTTTTGAACCGACAGTTCTTTTGTTTTCATCATGGTGTTGGATGACAAAGGTATATTGCATGCACATACCTCAACTCTTATGGGGTGTTCCCAGTCTGCAGTGGTCAGTACCCATCAAAAGTAGTCCAAGGAAGAAAAAGTGGTGAACCGGCAACAGGGTCATGGGCGGCCAAGGCTCATTGATCTACGGGGAGCAAAGGCTGGCCCGTGTGGTCCAGTCCAACAGACGAGCTACTGTAGCTCAAATTGCTGAAAAAGTGAATACTGGTTCTGATAAGGTGTCTGATCACAGTTTGTTGCATTGTTTTATTGGCAAATGGGGGACGTACACAATATTAGGCTGGTGGATATAATGTTATGGCTGGTAGTTGTATGATGTAAATCAGGGGTCACCAACTCCAGTCCTGGAGAGTTACCACCTTGTAGGATTTCACTCCAACTGCACATAATGTAGCCTCATTCAGCTTATCAACCAGCTAATTATTAGAATCAGGTGTACTGGCTTAGGGTTGGAGATCCAGGACCGGAGTTGGTAACCCCTTATATATATTATGCTTGATCTCTTGTCCCATATCACATGGTAATTGATAGAGATAGTGTCTATTATATTTTTTAAAGCACATCTTTCTAGTTTTATCATTGTACTTTTTACTGCATTGTTGGAGTTGGAACTGGGGCAAAATATTTTCATGTGAGAAATAAACTTGAAACTTGAATACTTGAATAGGGTGTACATTGTCCTGTAAAATATCCTCATAGACCTTGTCCATCTAATTCGACCATGTTAAGCAATGCCCATACCATTACATATCCTTCACTGTGTTTAACAGTTGGCAGCGGACAACAAACCTGAAGGTTTCGCTTTCTACAAATGTAATCTGGATGAAATAGAGTGAAAATGTCTCACATCATATAAACACATTGCTCAGAGGTCCAGGTGTTGTGCTATATGTACAGTAATCAATAAGGCACAAGGGGGTGTAGTAAATGGCCAATATACCACAGATGAGATGGGATAGTGGGCTAAGTCGCTGCATTGCATGACAATCTATGATAGTCTATGACAGTCTATGATAGTCTATGATAGTCAACGGTTTGAGCCTGATTATGGGTTCTCCGACTTTCTCCAGGTCTACTGCATGAGGCAACGCAAATTGACTTAACGCTGCCCAGGATTTTGGGTTAGATATCATATTATCTATCCTGCCACGTCGCTCTCCAGTGACTCCTTGTGTCCAGATCAGGCACCTGTGGGTTCAATCGCAGAAGTATAAGTTGGTGAACGTAATCCTTCCATACATGTTCTGAGTTAAGGCTTCCACAATGGACTCGCAGTGCGAAAGGAATCAGTGGCCTAGGGTGACATGTGGTTGGATGAACCATGTGCCTGCCCTTCGCCCTCCTGCAGATCTGTGCAGGGAGTTGCGGAGCTGCTGACAAGGCAGGATTAAAAGGCATTGGGAGGGGAGAAAAATGGGAAAAATCACAAAAAAAACTAATATTTATATATATATATATATTTAATATATAATATGTATATATATATATATATATACCACAGACAAAAGCTGTTGTTAGTCATGACACATTGCAGATTGCATGGACACAGTGCTTAGCCATGGACAACGTACATGTACGTTGGCAAAACATCACAAACTCCCACCCTGAGTTGACTTATTTCTCTTATTAATCTGTTACTTCTGCAATTAAATCAGTTAAATGATGTGATGTCATACCTATGGTATAATTTCCAAACTCTATGCAATGGCTATCAGCCAATCAGCATTCAGGAATCAAACCATATACCCAAAGTGCTTCAGTTTTTTCCAAACTGTGCTTTTAACCATGAAAGTAACACAGCTCGATGATTGTGAGTGCAATCTCACTTACCTGACTACCTCAGTTAGCTTTGCAGGCACCCGAACTGTTTGATGTAGTCAATAGAGTAAACTGACTTCAGCAAATCACTGACATATGTCTCTTAACTCCTCCAGAAATGCTGGCCAAATTTGCATGGCCAGTGCCACTGTTTACTACATTTGGTGCCTCAAAGATGTGCCACCTGTGAGGCCCTACACCACACTTTTTGGGTGTATTTTTTATTATTAAGTTGTGTTCCATGCTCAATGATGCCTGTCAGAGCAGCCAAGCGCTGCCGGTGGGAATAGAATAGTGCGAATAAACTGCTTATAGATGTAGATGCCTTGGGAAACAATATTTTTTCAATTCATTCTTCTTTTTGACAAATGGAAGAAGCTGATTTTCAGGAGTGACTTCAATGTCAGCGACTAGACAAATTGAGAAGTATTTTATATGTTAATAACTACAGGTCAGTTAATAACTACAGGTCAGTTAATAACTACAGGTCAGTTAATAACTACAGGTTAGTTAATAACTACAGGTTAGTTAATAACTACAGGTCAGTTAATAACTACAGG
>JACXGM010002346.1:34692-47682 GCA_016801145.1 Umbra pygmaea
AGTTAATAACTACAGGTCAGTTAATAACTACAGGTCAGTTAATAACTACAGGTTAGTTAATAACTACAGGTCAGTTAATAACTACAGGTCAGTTAATAACTACAGGTCAGTTAATAACTACAGGTCAGGGTGTCCTTGGATATGCTGTTTTGGAAAAACATATACATTTTATCACATATACTGAGTGCTTGCATACATACATAAATCTAGCATATTTTCTCATGTCATGTTATTTTTCTTTACAACGTATTACATTTACAGTAGATTAGCATTATGAGCTAACCCTCACTTGGCCATAAGAAGCCAGTCCCTTTCCTATGGGGCAGTTGTACACAACCTGAAAGCTGACAGCAGAGCTTGTTCAACTACTTAATCTTCAGTGCTTGTAATGGGTGACTACTTCTCCCCCTGCAGTCCTGCCCATGTAATCTGCAGTTGCTCCATATTAAGCTCCAGTTTACCAGGGTTTGGAGCTGAGTGATGATGGAAACTGTCATCTCTCCCATCGTTGGGAGCTGCCAGTGTGCTGCCTGTCCCAGTGGTTAATCCATGGGGTAATCCTGTACTATAGAGAAATCCTATACACCACAGCCCTCCGAAGCACATAGCCCACCAGAGAACGCCTCACTCTTACACACACAACCCTTAATGGGAATGTGTGAAAATGTGTCCTTTGTGTTGTCAAGTGATGTGAATTAAAAGTCCAACCAAGATGTGAAACCAACAAAGGAAAACCTTGATAGCATTACATTTCTGTTTAACGGTTCGGTGAATCAAAGATTGATTGCATTTAAATAAAATCCAAATTTGTTTTTCATGTTGATTTAATGTTAATTCTGCATAAACAAATATCTGTTAGTGTAAATAATATGAAGCAATTATAGTTTATTACGTTTGTCCCCCGGTTGTTTATTTATTTTATTTAAAAGTGTTTTTTGTAGAAATTGAGCCATAACATCATGCATAAATGTTATTAAAGATGGAGCGAAACCCATTGTCACACCGTGGAAGCCGAACTCATCATTGAAATTACTGTTCCATTGGCAAGCTATGTGACCCCCTAATTTGTTCACCTGGTTTGCTTGGTCTCCTACCCAAACAGGTATACCCCATGGTCTTATGAATACCTGTATATTTTTTTGTTTTGTTCTATTTGTGATTTTTCCAGATTTTCCTCCCTTCCCAATTCACTCTCTAATCCAACCCTCTGGATAGATCTGTGGCATGACGAGGGGCGTGCACAAGGTTCATCCAACCACGTCACCCAGCCGCCAATTCCTTTTGCTCTGTTCACCCAACATGGAAGTCTTTAGTCGGATCATGCACGGGATGATTACGTTCACAGACTATACTTCTGTGATGGAATTCAGCTCGATCTGAACACAAGGAGTCGCTGGAGAGCAACATGGCAGGATAGATAAATTAATTACCTAACCCAAATCCCGGACAGCGTTAAGCCAATTATGCGCTGCCTTGTGCAGGAAGTCCAGGGAAAGTCAGAGAACTCATGGTCAGGCTCGAACCCATGACTACTGTGATGTAGACTGTCCTGCAATGCATGTTCATGTTGTCAGTTTGTCTTGTGTGTTTTCCCAAGTCAGCCCAGCCTGTTGTAACCCAGCCTGTTGTAACCCAGCCTGTTGTAACCCAGCCTGTTGTAATTTTATAGCCCAGCCTGTTATAGTCCAGCCTGTTATAAACCAGCCTGTTGTAACCCAGCCTGTCCAATTTAAAGCCCAGCTTGTTATAGTCCAGCCTGTTATAAACCAGCCTGTTGTAACCCAGCCTGTCCAATTTAAAGCCCAGCCTGTTTTAGTCCAGCCTGTTGTGGCTGAGCCTGTTATAGCCAGCAACGGACTGGCCAGTCTGGATATTGGGCAGATGCCAGAGCGGCCGTAACCTGTAAACGGCGGCCTGTAGCATCTCCCTCTGCCCACTTTCGAGCGTCAATAGCAACGTCCTTGCGCTGCGCACACCCCCTCGCCGGCAGGTGGAAATGCCAGGGCCATTTTTCATCCACAGTCCGTCACTGGTTGTAACACAGCCGGTTGTAACCCATTCTATCCAAGTCAAAGCCCAATCTGTTGTAGCCCAGCCTGTAACAGTCCAGCCAGTCCTGGGCCAGTCTGTCCTAGCCCTGCCTGCCCAGGTCCAAACCTTGCCTCTGTTGTCACAGCTGCCACTGATTCTGGCCCCTCTGATGGTCCCGGTGTCTCCGCCCACTCTGCTTGTCCTGCCAGCTCCAGCCCCTGTGCCTTTTCTCTTCTGCTCCCGTCAGTGGTGTCAGGGTCACCCTCCTGAAAGGGGGCTTTGTGTGGCTGGAGCCGCACATTAGGGAGGCGTTACTGTCACTGTTCCCCCTCCGTGCCATCTTTTCTGTCTCTCCACTGACATTAGATTAATTCCCTCTTCTCCTTGTCTTGTTAATCACTTACAACACGTTCCCCTTAGCCAGTCAGTACATGTATTTAACTCCCTATGTTTCTCTTTTTTGTTGATCGGTCATTGTTTGAGGTCCATGTATTTTTCCTGTTGCGAGTATAGCCCAGTAAGTCACCTGTTATTTCTGAGTTTTCCTTGAGTGTTTTTGTTCTTAGTGTTTGTACATTTTCTGCTGTTTTTGTCAGGCGTGTGCCATTGTGCCACTTTGCTTTGAGTTTTCCAGTGTTTGTTTTCCCTGCTCCTGAGTTCCTCAATTCTCGGATCTGTGCCTGCCTTCTTTTATTACTAAAATAAAGTATTTCAGTTTTTACACTACACAGTGTACCTTTAATGGTACATTGTTTTTAAGAGCATCTTGAGAAAATAATAACTAAATTTTTTTCCAACCTCTGCTAAAAGCGTTCTCTAAGGCAGTGTCTCCTCGGGGAACACCAGCTGTTCCATGTATTTGATCTACCGGTATTTCTGAACAATCACACCTGTTTCAACTCATCTGCAAATTATCAGGCACTTGATTAATGAACACAGTGAGCTAGTTCAGCAGCTACAGCTAAACTGTGGAACGTCTGGGGTGCCCTGAGGAGAGGGTTGAAAAATATAGCACTGTGTATATATATATCTATATATATTATATTAGACCACAGCTAAAGAGCATTTACATGCATGCCAAGCAAGGTTATTTCCTTTTCCCTGTCAGTGGATTGAAATCTTGACACCAGTGTACATCTGTTGTGGACTCCAATAAATAGACTCAGGTACTTTCAAGAAGAGATCTGAAAAGGTTGCGGTAATTCCAGCTAGATGCTCTGCTATGGCGGCCCAAATAGGTACAGTGCAGCCCATGGTAAATGGGTAAGTAGTCCCACACAATTACCTCAATACCTCGCTCTCAACTGTCTCCTTGTGTGCAGGTCAGGCGACTGTGAATTCAATCATGTTTGTATAGTTGGCAAATGTGTAAACCTCCCATATATGCACCAAATAAAAAAAGAGCGGGACCAACCCCACACCCAAAACAAACAATGATGAAATGAATAAGTTCTTATTACTGATATTACTGAGAGGCCAGGACCCAGGTTTGTTCTACAACAAGCAAAGTGTGCGTGATCAGCCGGTGCTACACTAAACCCTCTTCCCCAATATGAGTGGAATTCTAAAACCAGAGTGTACTCTACATTGAAAAACAGAAGTCTCAAATCTGTTAACCGAATCACAGGGAGAGCAATATTACTGAAATATATTGTGAATAATAGTCCATGTTCCTGAAAGTGGTGGGAATGTTGATTAAAAGGTCAAGAAATCTGAGCGCCAATGGTGAAGTCTTGAATTCAGGTCTGGTGAGCATTGGACGCTCCCGCAGATTGATGCCTAAAATGACCTCTTGTGATGACTGACAATCATATGGTACAGCTCCAGCCTATATCACATCAGTTGCAGTTAAATCTTCCAGTCATTACTCTCACTTGTATAGTGTGACGATTTGACAAACTAAGCTCCTGATGCAGACATCTAAAATATATGTTGTGTCGGTCATTTGTCAAGGGTGAATAGGCTATTTGTAGGACCCTTGTATGATACTTTCTTATGATTGATATTTGACAGTATGCCATCTCTGCACATACCTGTTCTTGTTCAGGTCGGTTTAGAAGTGATGTGTATGTGTACCCTACATTTACAGCATGAGATTAGACTGCTGTGGGGCGTGAAGCATCACGTCAGATGATAAGCTTCTCCTCACGCTCCATGGGACCGAGTCAGCCATGTGGGAGTGAATGAATCACAACGAAATCTATAGACACACAACCACAACCTCAACCTCAACAATGAAACAGATTATCACCTTTCGGACAAAGTAAGAAATATGTCTAGAGACTTGCATAAAAATTGTAAGCTACTCTAAAGGCAAATTAATTCTAGAGTTTGTTTTGCTCCAAGCAGAACCTGGCTAAGCATAAACAGATGACTCTTAAAAAGACCTTCGATTGAAAAGAAAGAATAAAAGCAGCAAGATTACTGTTGTCATGGCAGAAACATAACCAGTAATACCTCATCAAAATGGCAAAAAAAAATATAGTAACATATCATACATATTTGAAATGTTTTAGATCCCAGAATGTATGGGTCTTCAAGCAGCTCTATGAATTCAGTGATTTGGTGCTCTTTGTTATTGTAAGTAACATAATTATTTGTCATTTGAAAAATAACTTAATTACATTAGTCAATTAAAAATCTGTGTGGTCTTGGCATCCTCCTCATGCTGGAGTTCTACTGTACTTTGAGGCTCTAGAAGGACTCTTCTAACTATAGTTTGTCCACAGCTGATACAGACTGGAAGCTGCCTGCCAGAAGGAACAACCGGACAAGCAGCTATACCAAGTCCAGAAAATTACAAGGCAGGAAATCCAACATGTAAACGGTGAATCCTTTTTTTTTCATTTTTTAGATTGGCTTAAGCCTGTGCTAACGGGTGCATGTCAGTGTGTGACCAGAAGATTTTTCACTCATGCATGTTTACCACAGCATGACATGCCAGCCAGGAATTTACCGTAGTCATTCATGTTATTCCATTTTTTTCCTCAGGACAGATGAGAATGAGTTTGCAGAGCACATGAAGTGTTCTCTATATGAAAATAGATAAATGAGAGACAGGACGGGCATTAGCAATGACGTACAGTAGGGAACAAACATTAAATCGCTGTGTTTACAAAAACAATGATGGTGCAAAATTTGTGCGTGCAGAGATTTTTAAGTCAATGAATGAATGTACCGACCTGTAATAGTTAAGTAAACACTGCAGTCTAGTGGTAAATAAATATATTGGCCTGTCTTTTGAAGTCCACATGTATAATTTTACAGGACACAATC
The DNA here is from genome assembly GCA_016801145.1 of Umbra pygmaea. Taxonomy (NCBI): domain Eukaryota; kingdom Metazoa; phylum Chordata; class Actinopteri; order Esociformes; family Umbridae; genus Umbra; species Umbra pygmaea. Next base: position 40,000 of record JACXGM010002346.1, read on the forward strand.
CACACATACATCCTTTAATACGGGAACTGTTTGTAAGATTTCCACCTTACAAAAGCCTGAAAACACTAATTAAAAGGTCAATGGGTTTTGGGAAAGACTTAATTAGAAATAAAGAACTTAACAAATAGTTTTTCATTATCAACATTTTCAGGGTGAGTATATATTCTGTCACTTCATGATTTTGTCTTGTTCCTTATTCCCAGCCCCACATTGTTTAACATTGGCCATCCTTCACCCACTTGAGCCAAAACACAAATGGTAAGTTTAGGATGGAAGGATAGCATTCCGCACCCCAGGGTGGTCCAAAGAGTACTGTATGTATTCCCAAACCTTAATTTGACATGAAATGCAATGCTAGAGAGAATTATATGTTTGTGACAGAACGTTTCATTCTAACTGCATTTTAGATAAAAACCTGATTACATTTTAGGTATATCAGCCAGTGCATGGTGACACAATGATAACAAACAGGAATGCTAATGATAAATGACATCATGCACTGATAGAACCAACCTGATTCACTCAAACAGAAATGGATGTAGAAGGAATTAAACTGGGTGAAGGACAATCAAACTGAAAGGTCAAGGTGTGACGTGACATTTTTGTGTAGTTATTTTTGTTTTTCAGTTTTCTACTCTTTAAAATATATGTTTTAGTTTTACGAATTTTAATTTCAATATTTTTGAAAGCATCTTCCGTTTATAGTTTTTTTTACAGGTGCTGGTAATATATGCTTCTAAAATGGCAATTCAAAACAACATTGTGCATGAAGTCAGCTAGATGGACAAGCTAGCAGATCATTTAATAGGCTATCTTGAGTCAAAAACATGCTGTTTCTGCTATAGAGCATCAGATGGCTGAGTGGTTAGGGAGTCAGATTTTCAAGTCAGTAGAATGCCAGTTACATTCCCTGACTGTGCCAAATGTCATTGTGTCCTTGAGTATGGCACTTTACCCTAAGCTGTTCTGGGGTAATGTCCCTATACTTACTGTAAGTCGCTCTGGATAAAAGCTTATGTTAAATAACAATTATTGATTGCCCTGCACATCAATTAATGACTCAAATGTAAATATGTATTCCCCTTGTAGACACTAGAGGGCTCAAATGACAGTTTCTCCCTTAAAATGTTGGGTTCTGTTGGAATTGCAGCTGCCAAAGCCTCATTCCAGGTGTTAGCATCTTCTCTGTATCATGATCAAATAATAGCTACCTACTATGGAATATTAGTTAGGCCCTGCCCTGTGTCACACTAACTTTTTTAATCTAACTGTAGAAATACTGTATCAATACTGCGGGGTAGACGGGGCAGACAGCTCGCAAGACAGATGAGGACAGATTGAGTAGAATACTCTGCAGAGGATAAACTATGAGAAATATTTTAAGACGTATCTGGCAGAGAGAAATGTCTTTCGAGATTAAGCATGGTGCTACACAGAAGATCAGGTAAGACCAGTGTGAACCAGACTCATCTCAGCAACTGGGCTTTAGAGTCCAAATGTCCGAAGGCATGATTGTTGGAGTAGGCCAGAGATTTGACATGAGGACAGCTTGGAGTTAAAAAGTATGACAGGTGTATTTTAAAATTTGTGCATGTATTGCTGCCACTAGAAATGTCTACAGAAGCATTTTGTCTGCTCAGTTTGAACCAAATGGCACTAAACTGATTGGATATTGCTTTGTCATGCAGCAAAACTGACATACAGTGCCTTGCATAAGTATTCACATTGGACATTTCCACATTTTGTAGTGTAACTACCTGGAATCAAATAGGATTGTACTGGGAGTATTTGTTTTACACAACATGCCGAACAGTGAAGTTTTTATTGTGACACAAAAGTTAAATAAAAAAAGAAAATACATTTGTTGGTATAAGTATTCACCCCCCTGCGTCAACTTGGTACAACCAACAAGCAATAACACCTGTGAGTCCTATGGGGTAAGTGTTTACCAGCTTTGCAAATCTGGATCCTAAAATATTATAACTTTATTTTTGGCAAAATTGTTTAAGCTCTGCCATGCTGTGTCTCCAATGCTAAAATAATTTTGCACACCCAATTTTTCAATTTTTGTTTGTTAAAAAAGTTTGAAATATCCAATAAATTTTGTTCCACTTCATGATTGTGTCCCACTTGTTGTTGATTCTTCACAAAAAATTACAGTTTCATATCTTTATGTTTGAAGCCTGAAATGTGGCAAAAGGTCGAAAAGTCCAAGGGGGCCGAATACTTTCGCAAGGCACTGTATACTTAATATACTTCTAATATATTATTTTGGTATGTAATTTTGAAAGTATTCTTCAAATATACTTACCTGCCTTATAATGTACGAGCTGGGGAACAAACTGCAGGTCCCAAAGAAGATGGAATTGAAGCGTGCAGTACAGGTCTGTCAGAACAACTAGGGAATATACTGAGCATTAGGTTATGTCTATCGGTGACAGACATAAAGCAAATGTGTATGTAAAGCAAATGTGAAGAATCAAACATGCTTTTTGTACACTATTAATATACTTAAGTATTAAGTACACAGTTGATGTTAAAGTACAACCAAATGGAGTACTAAAGTGTATTTGAAGCTTGCTGTAATGTCTAAAATATTAATTCAATTGGTTTAAAATACCTCCAAATGAAAACTGACAGTCTGCAATATCACCCTGTATATCATTTTATTATTTCAGATCCCACTTTCTGCGCAGAGCTGAAAACACACCAACAATGTGTCACTGTCCAAAAATGTTTAAACTTCACAAATGTTCTATAAATACAATTATATATTTTGAAATATTAATAATATTGAAAATATCCCTTAACACTAACAACACCATTGTTGGACTACATGTGAAAATGTGCAGCAGTCTGAGTGAGGTAGATCTACAGCATGGCTTACATCTTAGGAACTACCGTCTGTGATAAATGACTGCCTCTGGCTCGTAAATGATGAGAAATCTCCTTGTTAGTTGTTGTGGCTGTGCACAATACTGCACAGATGTGCCGTCGGCCCACAGGGCTGCCATTTCCTTTGCAGATATGTCAGAAAAAGGTATTATTATGAACCTGTGACTAAAATGTGTAAACACCATAAATCACAATTGATTAGGCTTATTGAGTCAGTCTATTCTCTATACAAGCTGTTAATGGAAAAGCCAAAAAGGGAATGTTCTTGTGACCTCGTTTACACACCTTTACACAAATGGCCAGGGATCCTGTGTACAGTAGCTCAGTTTGTAAAACAATGGCACTTGCAACAACAGTGTTGTGGGTTTAATTCCCATGGAATGAAAGTATAAAAAACTATGTAAATGTAGTCAATACCATTAGGTGCTCTGGGTAAGATTGTTTCCTCTGTGACTTAAATATAAACAGTATTATGGCTCTCATGCGTAAAGGAGGTCAGATCAAATCTGTCTTCGCTCAGTAACATTTGACAAAGGTTTGTTTCAGAATATAACAGCTTATGCTAGAGACATTCAGGAATGGTTTTGTGGAAGTTGGTGAATGTAGCTGAATGATGTTCTAGTCTCGGTCCTGACGGTACATTTGCTTGAATATCTGAGCTTCAGACAAATTTACTGAACGTGAGAAATTCTGGCAATACAATTGACATGCAGTATATTGCATTAGGAGTTGTTGTTATAATATATATATATAATATATTTTCTGCAGAAAATATATTTTCAATACAATACAGTGGTTCAGAATGATCATTAAATTACCTTTCAATTTAAGACATTTAAAAGTCCTCCATTAACATTAGAAATGTTTATGCTTAATCATATTCTGTCATTCTAATGTCCATACAATCATTTCAGTCCACAGCACACTACAACAACATTTAATCGAATTGTAATATAGACAAGAATTTTGGACCACTGTTTTAGATATGGGATCATCTATTCAATTATTATATTATTTTAACCATTGCTCAAAATATGCATTTGTAATTGAATTATACATCTGTCTAGATCCTTCATTTTTTGTAGAAATTACTATTTCTACAGAGTATATGTAAATGTCAATTGGCTTTTTATAGCATGCATTCAAACATACTTTCAAACCACGCTTCCTATCCAACCATTTCATACAGAATACTTGATGCATACTGTAAATGTCACAACCGGGAATAGCAATCCAATTTAACTTAAAGTCATGCAATGATGACTGTGGTCCTCCTACAGTACACTATAATCCATTAAAGCATGCAGTTTATTAGGCTAGAGACTGAATCAATTATAATGAATGTCACCGGATCAGGAGAAGTGATGAGGTGGATGATCATTGACAATAAATATCTATGAAGGATCTCATTATGGATGCATGATGATTAATGCAGAATAACAATGCAATTGATTTAAAACTTAAGCAAAATAATACACTTTATGTGCTCTGTCAACATGCTGAAAAATGCACATATTTTCTTTATGTAAATCTGATTTGAAAATCGGTCACAAATCAAATGAAAACCTAGCTACAGTCTATTTCAATATTTTAGCAGATGCTCTTTTCCAGGGTGTGATGAATAGTGATTGACATTTTTGTTCCTACATTTTTACTGTTGCAAGGGCCATGCTTGACTACCTGAGCTGCATGGCACCATGCAGATACTCCAAAATACTTTATCTCTGCTTGAAGTAGACAGTAGTTTAACAAGGAGCTGACAATTTAAAACGTAATTGGCCCTCATTTATCAAATTTGGGTAGAAACCCGCGTAGACCTGAGCGCAGAAATCATCTTACGACAGGGCTCACGTGTGATTTACGAAACGTTCGTATCACTCCAATTCCAGTGTATGAATGAATGGGTGTTAAATCAATTGTAATTTATATATCACGCCCAAAAATATGCACGGGTTAGAGACCTCGCTCTTAGAATTTATGACATGGATAAAACATCTGGCAAAGATAAGGAATTTCTCTGAGATAGAATATAGAAATAGAGACACTCAGGTTTCTTCATTGAATGGCACCCCGTTCTCCAATGCAATATTGTGGAGAACCCCGCATGCCATAATTATGCTGCAGACCTGCTCTAAAGGTGCATAGCAGAGTCCCCCCCCCCCCCCCCGCTAACCCAAGACAGAGCTGCCTGCCCTTGAGCAAACCTATACATCTCTCCGCTGTTGAACCTGTGCTCCTGCTCGTCAGGGGCTGCGATGCCACAAGTTAGTGTAATAGATTACTTTTCTGGGTTGGGCTGAGTTCACAACTTTTGGGAAGTTCCTCAATAAGACCCTATTGACCAGGTAAAAGAAGTTCATAACTTACAAGTGATCTACGAAAAACTCAAACCTGACTTCACTGTAAATAAAGATTGTAGTTTGATGGGAAATCCACTGTAAACGTTTACAGTGTTTTACCTTCAATTGGAACAATGGAAAACATTCTAAAATTACAGAACTTCTTTTAAATGTTCATTAGGGTCGTACTGAGGAGCTTAACTCACCATGGAGATGACTCCAGCCATTTAGTGCGCCCTCCTGTAGCCTTGTTCCAACGCTGCAGTTTTGAAACATAAGAGGTAGGCCACCGGGGTACCATATTCTGAACAAACATCCTGGCATTACATATGATCTGAACGTTGACTGAATTAAAGTTTTTGCGATTGACAAATGCGTAATCATTCATGGATGGTGACTACAGTCACACATGAGTAAAATCAATTGCCCCAATCACATTTAGAAACCCAGCAATCGCATAAAATTGGCTTTTAATGACAGTTTTCTAAGCATCATCATATGGAAATTGAATATGCCAAGCAAAAAGGGACTTGATAGCTGCCAAAACTGCTGGAATACTTCGACTAATTGTTGGCTGTGATATACCAGACCTCTCCCAGATCTCCCGCTGAAAGGTCCCGGTGGCCAAAAACCCCAACGTAGAGAGCGTGCATTAAGATCCTCTAACAGAACAGATCTGCCATCGCTTCGACTTCAGGACTGCCAAAGCGCTTGTTTAAATAGGTGACTGAATAAACATTTCACCAATCACATTACAAATCGCTTAACCTAATATATATATGTATATATATTTTTACTGAAATTGTTGTAGGCTATGCCTAAAAGCCCTCATGATATCAAAGTAAAAGGGAAAAAATAAAACACTTATTGTGAAATGTGCTGTATACAATTGATTTGTAATTCTGAAATGTAACTTGTAATATGGGGTAGTTGCGATGCACACACATAGATCATACAAAGCAAAGGTCAAAACCGGAATAACAACATGGAATGCTCAGAAAGGAGAAATGATACTCACAATACCTCGCAAGGAGTACAATGGAATGTGTGTCCTATATACTGACTGGATGTGAGCAGGTGTACAGAATTAGGGTGATTGAGTCCGGGTATTGGGAATTGTAGTTCAGGTCAGTCCAGGAAGGGGAAGATGTAGTTCGGTTACACTTTATTTGGAGAGTGTGTCATTCCATCTGTATGTGCTCTACAGATAGTTTGTTGATGATATGACTATCAACAAACTATCAACAAACCATCTGTTGATAAGCAACTAATTGTGTATTTTAAGGGTAGGGGTAAGTTTAAAATGTGTTTTAGGGTAATGGTTAAGGTTAGGTTTAACATAAGGGGAATGGTTAAGGTTAGGATTAGGGTTAGGGTTAGTAGATAGTTTGTTAAAATGTTGTTGACAGTATCCAGATAATATGTAGAGCATCTAGAGATGAACTCTCAAAATAAAGTGTTACCTGTAGTTCTCTGTGAAAGGGAACAGGAAATGTTACAGAGTCCGGTTTATGGGAAATGTAGTTCTAGAATAGGAAGTTGTATATTCCAGTGAAGGGGAACGTTACAGAACCCCCCCCCCAAGGCGCAGCTCCCGAGGCGCCAAACGGTGGATACGCCACAGGACACCAGGTGGAAGAAGACCCAGGCAGAAGACCGTAGCGGCAGAAACCAGGCCGGCGGTGGCACACCAGGGCGAAGCAGATGAGCAGACCAGGCAGGCGAGGGGAACTCCGGCGGACCAGATGGTGGAGGCAACATCCGCGGACCAGAAGGCGTAGGCACGGCAGGGCAAAGCAGACAAGCAGACCGGGCCGGTGGATGAAGCCATGGCGGGCCGGAGGTTGGAGGCAGCAGCAGCGGACCGGAGGGACGAAGAATCAACGGTGGGCCGGAGGGCGAAGGTAGCAGCAGCAGCAGACCGGAGGGACGAAGAACCCACGGAGGTCCGGAGGATGGAGGCAGCAGCGACGGGCCGGACGACTGAGTCCGGGCATGCGGAGGCCCGACCAAACAAGGCAGAAGCGAAGGACAAGGCGGAGACCAGGCAGGCTGCACCAGTGGCAGGGTCCGGGCCAAAAAAGGCAGAGTCAACGGCCCCGCGGGAGGTGGCCAGGCCGGAGGGGGCCCGGAGGGCCAAGGCAAAGACGGACCAGGCACCGGAACCACAGCAGACACAGGAACCTGGAAGAACATAGCACAAACAGACACAGACAAACAGAGAGGGGCACAGAGACCGGGGTAGGCGTAGGCCCGGGGACAAACTCTGGAGCAGGGACTAGGTTAGGAACCGGCACGGGGACAGGGGCAGACACTGGCACGGAGATAGGGCAGACACTGTCACGGGAACAGGAGCAGACACTGGCACTGGGGCAGGAGCAGGACATGGCACTGGGACAGGGTCAGACAATGGCACTGGGACAGGTGCAGGCAATGGCACTGGGACAGG
>JACXGM010002347.1:0-28286 GCA_016801145.1 Umbra pygmaea
CAATCATCTAAAAATTATTAATCTCAGACTTGTCTTCACTAAATGTCCCTTTAGTAATTGACCTATATTAATTTCACATGTATAAATAGTGAATTTTATGTGTTGAAGCAATATAGAATATGCTAGTGTGTTTTATTTTATGTATTTGAATTTGGGAAAAAGTGGCTGGTAAAGAATCAAAGTGGCTGGTAAAATTTTGACAAAAAAGTTAATTTCCCACCCTGGTAGGTTTTAATTCCGGTTCTGGACTAGGCTTTATGATAGGTATCAAAAAGCAGATCAACTAATTTTGTTAATGAAAATTTAACTTTCACAACATCATTAGTCAATAAACATGTTAACTAGACCATTCAGTGGTGCTTGAAAGTTTGTGAACCCTTTAGAATTTTCCATATTTCTGCACAAATATGACCTAAAACATCAGATTTTCACACAAGTCCTAAAACTAGATAAAGAGAACCCAATATAAAATATGAAACAAAAAATCTATACTTGCTCATTTATTTCTTGAGGACAATGATCCATTATTACATATCTGTGAGTGGCAAAACTACTATAATAATAATGTGACTGGGCACCCTGTTTGATATAAAGAACAGGGATCTATCAAAGTCTGATCTTCACGACAACACACGTTTGTTGAAGTGTATCATGGCAGGAATAAAGGAGAGTTCTGAGAATCTCAAAAAGAGAGTTGTTGATGCTCATCAGTTTAGAAAAGGTTACAAAACCATCTCTAAAGAGTTTGGACTTCACAAATGTGGTGCTCTACCAAAAAAGATCACCCCAAGAGCAAGGCATGTAAAAGTCTGTGAGGTCACAAATAAACCCAGGGTAACTTCTAAGCAAATAAAGGCCTCTCTCACATTGGGTAATGTCAATGTTCATGAGTCCACCATCAGGAGAACACTGAACATCAATGGTGAGCATGGAAGTGTTGCAAGGAGTAAGCCTCTCCAAAAGGAACATTGCTGCCCATCAGCAGTTTACTCAAGATCACGTCAACAAGCCAGAATCCCATTGGAAATATTTTTTTGTGGACGGATAACACCATAATACAAAGATTTGGTTTAAATGGTTATGTTTGATGTAAGGAAAACACTGCATTCCACCATAAGAACCTTATTTAATCTATAAAACATTGTGGTGGTAGTATCAGGGTTTGGGCCTGTTTTGCTTCATCTGGTCCAGGAGGGCTTGCCATCATTGATGGAACAATGAATTCTGAACTATACCAGCAATTTAAAAAAAATCATCTGTCTATGAACTGAATCTCAAGAGAAGGTGGGTCATGCAGCCCGACAATGACACTAAGCAAACAAGTCGTTCTACCAAAGAGTGGTTAAAGAAGAATAAAGTAAATGTTTTAGAATGGCCAAGTCAATGTCCTTACCTTAATCTAATCAAAAATATTGTGGACAGACAAGTGACAAAACCCACCAACATCCCAGAGTTGAAGCTGTTCTGTATGGAGGAATGGGCTAAAATTCCTCCAAGCCGATATGCAGGACTGAATAAAGCTACCGGAAACGTTTAGTTGCTGCACAAGTGGTTTACACCAGATACTGAAATCAAAGGTTCACATATTTTTACAAATCACAGATGTGTAATGATAAATAATTTTCCTTAATCAATAAATGACCAAGTATATTATTTTATCTCATTTGTTTAATTGGGTTCTTTTTATTCTAAAGCATTCACAAACCTTGGACAACCAATGTAGACGTATCACAGAATCATGTTGGTCAGTAATCTTGTCAAAATGTTAATTGTGAAAGAGACACAGTCATATTGCCTTACCTGTTATACTGGGAGCAGACACAGTAGTTTGGACGACTGAAAACAAAAAGAGAAAACCGCTCCTGTTAGCAGATCGAAGTAAAATAAAAGCATCTTTTGGTAAAATAGTTTTAATTATCTGATTTGGGTTTTCTGTAATTATTCCATAAATTACATAACTCAGATCAACACATCTGCTATGTTTGTTCACATATATTCTACCTATTCTATCATTCTTCTAACAGACATGGAAGCATGAAGAGATCAGAGAGACCCACTGGACTGGCAGAACGTACCGGCTTTGATCAGGAGGGATTTGGAGGTAGTGCCTTGGTCGTTGGAGGCTTTGCAGTAAGCAGTGATGTCTGAGGTCACAGTGAGGGTCAAGACACTGAGAAACCCCTCCTCTGTTTGTTTGAGTGTCTCCTCCACCGTCTAGCAGTGACAGGGATCGAAATCTAGCATTAAATCAACTGTTAGTTGATAGAACACCTGACAGATCTAGATGGTAGCTTAGATTCCTGTTGCCCCCATACAGAAATATACAGCATGTCTGCACTTATGTATATAACTTTGGATCAAATTCAATAATTCTACAAGATATTCTTTTCAGCTGCTGTCAACAAGGAAATGATACAGTTAGCAAATAAAATACCAGATCTGTGAGTAAATAGATAAAAAGCCAGTCTGCCTTTCAGACTAGATTAATGTAGTTTATATGAGCTGTCTGCCTACCTGTGATTGGTCAGAGAAGCTCCAGATGATGACAGGGGTTTGGTACGATCTAGCATGGCAGTGCAGCATCACAACGTTCTCAGATTTGTCCTTCCTATACTCCTTAATCTCAGTAATTTCTGGGGGTCCTGCAAAGAATGGTAGAAAGGAGAAAGTGTATGTGTGGGGGGTTATTTCTATATGTGTCTGTGATTCTAACTGAAATCTATCATGGGAAAAAAAATGTTCCCAAACTGTAGTAAAATCTGAGTAATTAGACTAATGGGGAATTATTTTCCTGTCCTGGATTAGAAGACAAAAACTTTGTGGTTTAACTGGGGGTTATTTTGGATTAGAATTCAGGTATGTATTCAGGTTAAACTAGGTGCTACTGGTTAAATTTAGAATTAGGTTTAGGCTGTAGAGATAGGTTAAGGTTAGGGGTTAGGGTAACATCTTGGTTTAGGATTAGTAAAAGTAGGATTTTTTAAGGGTAGTCAGTTTTGCCATTGCCATTCTACCCTCTCAGAAACCAGGTCACACATCTGTGTGTGTTTACCTTTAAGACTGGATCACAAATGTTTCTGTAGGTGTCGTCTTTGTCAAGGCACATGCCCAATTATATGCACTGTGATTGGCTGAAATATTCTTGGGGTAAGTGACAGAGATGCTTAGGGATATTTTTTAAACTCATGTGACATTTTAAAGATTATGGCCATGTCATAGTCAGTCAAGTCAAAAACCAAAGAAGTAAGCTCTCAAATGCTTTTTATTCAATTTTTTTATTTGCTATAGAGCCTGAGAAATTAAGGTTTTAGTAGGCATTGGCAAATTTTGACAATTCTGGAAACCCTTAGGTTTTGGCAGGGGGTGTACAGAAATAAATAGCTACATATATGTAAATGTGCGTGTATCAGGATGTGTGTGTGTGTGTGTGTGTGTGGGCTCACCCTGGACGATGACATGTAAAGAGCTGTTGGTCTTTAGTTCAGCCAGTGAAGGAACGGTCACGACACAAACATACGTTCCCGTTGTGTTCAACACAGCATCTGTCAGGACCAATGTGTGTCCTTCTGCAACCCTCTTTCCATTCTTCACACACATACACCCAAAAACACACATGTCTATGACGGAAACAATTCAAAACAAATATATCCATGCCTCCTAAAAAAAACTGTTTGGTACAGTAATATCACGCGATAGATTACATCGGGACTCTCAGTGTGAACATACAATAATAATGCAGTAATGTAGTACATACAATATACTCTCTGTAGTTGGGCATATCTTGGCTTATTGACGTAGACCACGGTGACGTACCTTGACCCATTCTGTGTGGGTGGGCAGAGATGAGAGGGCGTTGCAGGTGGCATTCAGATTCTCACCCGGGAACATGACATGGCTGACTTCAGGTATCAACACAGCATGGTCCAAAACTAGAGACCATCAAACACAGTGTAACCAAGCCTGCCACACCCAGATGTTCAAATGAGTCAGCGCAGAGTTGTTCTGATCCAAACAGGGAGAAACTCTAGGTACTTGAATTGGAGCCCTGAGTATTTCCAGGTCAAGTCACATTAACTCTGGACCTAATAATAATGACCATGATAGGAGCATGTCACTCACAGTGGACACTTAGCTGAGCCTCCCTTGAGATTTCCTCATCTGTTTCCATGTCCAGTGCTGAACACATGATCGTGCTGTTGAATTGTCGTGACACCTTTCTCATGACCATGACATTATTTTCAGATTCCATATCAATCTGCAGAATGAATCAGAAACATTGTATGAACACACAAAATCAACATGTACAGTAATAGACCCGTCTATATGCACACGCACACTCTTATAAACCCTGTGGCTTGCATTCTTATTATTAATCAGTTGTGGTATATTTGAGTAATTATGCATGAGGGGAGGTGGTATAAGATCAATATACCACGCCTGAGAGTTGTTCTTACACAAGACGCATCACAAAACCAAAACACCTTACTGCTTTTAAAAAACGTGTCCAATGCAATTAGAGCATTAAAAATGAATCTGATATCATACATGTGGTATACAGGGTCTTATAACACGGCTATCAGCCAATCAGGATCCAGTATTCAAACTACACTGCTCAAAAAAATAAAGGGAACACTTAAACAACACAATGTAACTCCAAGTCAATTACACTTCTGTGAAATCACACTGTCCACTCAGGAAGCAACACTAATTGACAATCAATTTCACATTTGCTTGTTTTTTGCTGTAATTGTTCTTGTACATTGTCATGTGACCTACTGTATCTACAGCAGCGGCCCTAAGCATCTGGGGCCCATTTCAATAATATATATAAAATAAAAGGGGAACACATAAACTACCGATAGTATACTTCAGATTGCTTAAGCCGTTCGCGGGGGCGGTAAACATCGCAATGGTAACCGCAAGTTCGACCAATCATAGATGACAGTGTTTTGCTTAGAATTGTGGGTAGTGTAGTATTTCTTCACAAGATCGCAAATAACAAGGTTGATTTCATACCTTGTGGCTTTTACAGGAGATTAATGGGATTTTGCCGGTCTGTTGGGGCCCCCTTTGGATGGCGGGGCCTGTTTCAATTGAAACAGGTGAAACATAGGTAAGGCCGCATCTGTGTACCTACTGTGCCTCTTGCTTGAGAGACTTAAGCATTTGGTTGGTATCTCAGGGAGCGCCCTGGATTGGTTCACTTCCTATCTTTTAGATAGAAGTTTTTCTGTGTCTCTTGGTCTCTATTGTTCAGAAACTGCAGCCCTTTCTTGTGGGGTGCCTCAGGGCTCTGTGTTTGGTCCTATTTTATTTACTTTATATATTGCGTTCAGACTATGCGCCGGGTGCAAGATAGGGCCCCAAATCTTCCAAGATTGTTCAGCTTTTAGGGTCTCTTTCATCAGCTATAACATCCAAGCTGAGAAATCTTGGTGTGATGTTTGATAATAACATGTATCTGGATCAACATATCAAAACACTAACCCGCACATGTTTCTTTCAATTAAGAAACATTGCCAAACTTAGAGCGGTTGTTTCACATTCTGAGCTCGAGATGATCATTCATTGTTTTATATCTTCCCGGCTTGATTACTGCATCTCCATTTTCACGTCTCAGCAAATCATCTCAGGACCGTTAACAACTGGTCCAGAATTCTGCTGCAAGGCTGCTGACCAGGTCCAGCAGAGGTTCACCTATCACCCCAATTTTATTCTGCTTACATTGGCTTCCAATCAAGTATAGGATCAAATATAAAGTCCTGGTCCTTACCTATAAAGCCTTGCATGGTTTGGCACCTGCATATATCTCCGAAGTGCTGCATCTGTACACTTCTATCCGATCCCTTAGGTCTTCTGACCAGGGATTACTGGTGGTCCCACACACTCGTCTTAAAACCAAAGGTGACCGCTCTTTTGAAGTGGCGGCTCCAAACCTGTGGAACGCCCTTCCGACTGTTTTGCGTTTTGCAGTCTCTGTTGATGCTTTTAAAAATCATCTGAAGACACACTTGTTTAAATTGGCTTTTGTCTCATGTTTGTAAATTACTGTTTTAGTTTTGATTTTATAATCAATTGTTTTAGTCCTTTTAATTATTTTTTGACGAAGCTCACTGTATTGATGTCATGTTCTTAATGTGAAGCACTTTGTGACTTTGTCTGTAAAAGGTGCTATATTAAATAAACATATTATTATTATTATTATTACTGTGCCTACTGTGCCTACTGTACATAATGTGCCTACTGTGCCTACTGTAGGTACCTACAGTAGGTACAGTAGGCGCAGTACCTACTGTGCCTACTGTAGGTTGTTGCTGCAAATGAGAACCTGTTCTTAGTCAAATTAGTTTATTGGCCAGGTACCACACCCTCCTGTGTCTTATTGCTTACTCATATCACTGTAAGATTGGCCTAAAGCAGCTATGCAATGACTGGAAAAATATAATTTAAATGTCATACATTTGACATGAACCAGCAGGATATCTTACCCCATTGAGATGGAAAGTGAAGATTGGTTCAGGATTCCCGTTGGCACGGCAATGAACCTCAACTGTGTCCCCTTCTTTGACAAGCCCCTTTGGGGACTCCACCCACACATTAACGGAGGTGCTGGGGTCTGAAATAGATCATTCTTAGTATTTAATTTTATTCAACATCTATTTGCACAGGCAAGTTGTTATGAACAACACATTTTCATTACAATTGAAACCAGCAAGTGGCAGGTACAATGATATAAAACAACATTACAAAATAGAACCACTGCTTTGTGGCTTGTACTTGTGATTTCGACTTCTCAATAAGACTAAAATCAAATTTGAAATGGCACAAGACTGGATTTATATATTTTTCCCACATTCCCCCCCTCCAATTGTTTTCTTTTCACTTTTGTTTGGTCAGCAGCTCCGCAACTCCTTGGACAGATCTATGGGATGGCGAAGAGTGCGCACATGGTTCATCCCACCACATTTTAAGTGTCCATACCCGTGTTAAGAAATTAAGCACATGCAAATTGGACTCACAATGTACAGGAATGTTGATCTTGTTGGTCTCCTTCATTTTGGTTCCACCCGGGACAAGGTAGCTGACCTCACAGTAGAAAAGAGCATCTTTGTCCTCTTTGGCCACTTTCAGGTAGAGGTCACTCACGACCAAATACAGACCATTGGACTTCTTTGTGACCACGGGCTCCACCTTGATCTCTGGGAGACACAATTGAAACAGACAGCATGCTGAAGAAGCTGTAGATAATGTTGTTCACATGGTATGGATCTTACAAAGAAGCACAACCAATTTGTCAATAAAGCTGACTGAATGATTGGCTGATACTGATCAAATGTATTCATACACTGGAGAGCTGATGCCTGAGGATGACACAATAAAGTTTGACAGTTTATTTCCACTCTGAACATGAAGAACATTAGGGCCGGTTTCATGGACAAGGATTAAGCCTAGTCTGGACTAAAGTCTTGGACTAATTTGGAAGGGCAGACTTTGCTAACTCTAAGGAGACTGTAGAGTTTTATTGAGTTAGTCTGCTACACAAAATATGTTAAAAAAAACAGAGGGTTTTGTATAGACCGAAATGTAGCTGAAACTCACCACCTGGCTGATTCTGCAGAGGGGTCTGGTCTCGGTACCAGGTGATGTTGGGCCTGGGGTAGCCATTTTGAGCCTCACAACTCCCTATCTGTAGAGAAAATATAGTGACTTGTCATCTTCTTCGAACAGTCGTGCTTCTTTTCAGGAACAAAGAAAATATGTACATATTTTTCTCCATATAAATCTATAGATTTTGGCCAAATGGACAGTAATGCAAGCCCAGGCATGGTTCTAGCGGGGGGGCAAACAAGTTTGCTTGGCAACACTATGTTATGTTGGCAACACAAACTCTGATTTGTCCTTTCAGAATAATAGCGCTCCTATAATTCATTACAATAATCATTGTTAATTCATTGCATATATACTGGGTCTCAGGGGTGTCAGACTGAGGGTAAAACCAATACTGATTACCAGGGCCCAAGGGGAGAGAGGACCCTTGAAAAGGTCTGAAATATATTTTATTTATATAACATGGGGGCCCATTAGCACTGCCTATGCATAGGGCCCAGGATCTTGTGCTACGCCTCTGCTGGGTCTATGTTCATTGCTGCTAAAATTTGTCTACTGTTAAATAAAACATACTCTAGTAAAAGTTTTTCGGTAGCACTTTACATTACAGCACGATAATAAGTTGGTAATAGTGGTGTAACAGTGTGATATTAAACAGGTAATATATAGGTAATAACATGTAATTTCCAAAGTAGAAGCTGGGTAATACATCACAGTAAAAATATATAATACTGGGGTAATAATGTGATAAGAAGGTAACAGATGTAATAACATGCAATTACCAATGTAATAACTAGGAAAGGGTTTGATGATAACCATATGTATATCTGGGTAATGTTAATATAGTTATATTAATATTGTAATAACATGATAATGATGGGGTAATATATGTTGATGTTTTCACAGTATAATAGGCTACTATCAGTGTAATACCTTCCAAATTAGATAACACTTCTTGGAATATAAAATTGATAATTACTATATTATAATGCTGACATTCATCCACCCTTTATGTTCCAAATATTTCCCTTTTGTTTCAAGGTAATACTTCACAAATTACATGTTTAATCTTGTGACTTCTTACCTGGAAATGCTTTTGGTTGTTTCTGTGTAACAACCATGAATTAGTGCTGCAAAATGCAAAACTGCCGGTTTCTATTTTATTTCATGGTAATAATAGATTAAACAAATCATTCAAAGGTGCAGATGACCAGGAAATGCTTCTGGTAGTTTCTGTGTAACAACTAGTGTTGTTTTTGGCAGCCTGTTTTACATTTAGTTTTAATCTAGTCTTTGTTTCAAGCAGTCATTTTAGTTTTTATTAGTTTTAGTCACAATCATACTCATTTTAGTTGAGTCAAGTTTCAGTCAACTAAAAGTCTGAGCATTTTAGTCTTATTTTTAGACAGAATTATCAATGACTATTTTTGACTAGTTTAAGTAGATGAAAACTGATAACATTTTAGTCTAGTTTTAATCAATGAAAGTTGTATTTTAGTCTCTTTTTACTAATGCAATTCTATTTAACCCAGTCAGTATATTTTAAGTACCTAATAATATAGACGAAACCAAAATTTTCTTTTAGCCAAATCCATTTTAAAAAAGGTTATCTTATTATATTATTGTATAGACTCAATACATCCATTCCATGACGACATGGAAGATGCTCTGACTTGATTTTACAACATATACATTTTACCAACCAAACATGTTAGAAGTACACACACATAAATTACAATAAAATAAATAAAAACTGGGTGGCCGGCCATCGGTCACTTTCTCTGTGTCAGACTTAATTTAGTTTGATGTCGTTTACACTAACTCACCGCAGATGCTGCTTCTAAATAATGCTGCGAGTGGGGCTTTAGGAAGTAACATCGCCTGCGTCTGTACAGTGTGACCTGATGCAGCCCATGAAGTGAGACACATGAAACAGAAATACTGTCAAATAATAATAATAACCC
Organism: Umbra pygmaea; assembly: GCA_016801145.1. Taxonomy (NCBI): domain Eukaryota; kingdom Metazoa; phylum Chordata; class Actinopteri; order Esociformes; family Umbridae; genus Umbra; species Umbra pygmaea. The sequence continues at coordinate 9,573 of JACXGM010002347.1, forward strand.
CACTGCGCTGCATTTGGTTACAATTCACTAGGTTTGTAATGACTTCACAATGATTATTGAAATGAATTAAAACCTGCGCTATTATTCTAAAAGGACAAATCAGTGTTCGTGTTGCCGACATAACATAATGTTGCCAGGCGAACGCGTTTGCCCCCCTGCTAAATCCGCACCTGTGCAATCTTCTAAAATACAAAGTCTTCAATGATCACAGACATTCCTAATGATGGTTTGATTTACCTTGGAGGGCTTCTCATCACTGACACTGATCCCAGTCTCTTCCCCCTTGATGGTTGGATGATCAGGTGACGCTGCCAACAACCAATGAGTAACATCACAGAGAGCAATAACTACAGCACTACAGCTCCTGTTTATAAGAAAGTGTTTTAACCCAGGCTTATCCTGGGTGTGTTGCAGTCTTACCAAAAACCTTGAGCAGGGTACTGCCGTTCACGCTGCCTGCCGATATGTGCGTGACCTTGCAGATGAACTCTCGCTCATCCTCCAGAGCCACATTCAAAATATTCAGCACCACCTCACCACTGTTCAAAGACATGGTCACATTGATCCTCCCTGTGAGCAGACCATCCAGGTCCACTAACTCTGAGGTGCTGTTTCCATAATAGATCTTTGAGTGGACCTTGTTCTTATTGAGCTACAGTCAAAGACAAAGGAAAATGTCAAAGTCAACAGGAAAAAAGGAGGGATGATTCACCAATCCCTGACATGAATGTATGGCTGCTGCAACAATTAACACGTGACACGGAAGGAGGATTTAGCTCAGATAGCAGTAACGTGTGCATGTGTGTGAGCATGTGTGACTACTCACCATGTACCACTGGACGATCACCTCATTTGGACTGTCTGTGCCAGTGAACATGCATGTGATACGAGCTGACTCTCCCAGGAACACTTCCACACTGTCCTTCATGTTCACCTCCAACTTGGCCAATGCTGTAGAGATACAAGACACATGTCAGACCAGTCAGACTGTAGTCACTCTGTAGTCACGCAGTAGTCACTCTGTAGTCACGCAGTAGTCACTCTGTATTCACGCATTAGTCAGGCTGTAGTCAGGCTGTTGTAATGCTGTAGTGATGTTGTAGCCAGGCTGTAGTCACCCTTTAGTCAGTCTGTACTCAGAGTCTGCACTCATGTTGTAGTCATGTATCCACATACTTTTGGCCATATAGTATATGTACGTACTTTTGGCCATATAGTATATGTACGTACGTACGTACATATACTATATGGCCAAAAGTACGTACATATACGAGGGGCCTCATTTATCAAGAAGTGTTCCCACAACGACTGAACCTTCCATGTGCCAGGGTTCCCTTGGTATTTATACTAAAAATAAAAAATACAAAAAATAAAAAACACACACAGGCCTAATGCTATCACAATATTACTAAAATCAGAATGAGCTGCAAACAGAATTTCTTATAGCTTATATTGTTATCTATTATACTGTAATTCCATCACAGATTTAATATGTTTTATACCATTCATACTAACGATTCAGACCACACAGATCTGACATCCTCCAAAGAAATTCAAGCAGAAACTCTCCAAACCATCACAAGTTCAATGGGTGGAAGAATTGTGAAGGTGATATCAAAGAAGGGGTTCTATGTTACATGTAACTTGCCCTGTTAAGATGTGTTTGATTGAAATAGCTTTTTATTTCAGTAAACATGACCTCCTAATGCTGCAAATTCAACAAATCACTTTTTTCAGTTCTTTACAACCTATACAATGTTTTGAAACTCTGTTTTGCAAAATAATTCGGAACAGTGCATTTTGAGTTTTTTATTTTTGAACATACATACATACATACATACATACATACATACATACATACATACATACATACATACATACATACATACATACATACATACATACATACATACATACATACATACACACATACATACATACATACATACATACACACATACACACATACATACACACATACACACATACATACATACTGTACATACATACATGCATACTGTACATACATACATACACACACACAAACCATGAGCAAAAGAAATTGTCTAAGAAAGGAATTCTGGGAGCCCACCCATGTCCACATTAAAGTCCTGCATACCAGTGTGTGACCATTCAGAAGGGAAGAAAGGCTCAATTTCCAGACAGCATAGTGACCTAGTGTTTAGCTCTCACAGAGGAATTACTGTTGTTTTCCCTCCAAAACATCTTCAGCATTACGCATCGTAGGAGTACAGACAGACCATAAGTGGAGCAGACTCCTCCTATATCTGCCGTGCTGACATTGACCCCATGTTGTGACTACAGAGTTCTCAGCTTTCATGAACTATTTTAGTGATTTTGCTCTTACTTAAGAGAGAAGATGCCCTGAGGCAAAGCAATATTGCTGATTCTCTTATACCATGTGGGGGGGAATAAAGATGTTATGTCATATTGGTCCACTGAAGTAGTGTTCATATAATACAGTATATAGAGTGTACATGCATATGGGTGTGCATTTCACTTAGTTTCAATAGATTTTGTTTGGTTTTGTTATACCCATTTTGCTTCCCTCCTAATTGTTCCTTTCTAACTTCCTCTGAACCTGCCTCGTCGGCAGCTTTGCAACCAACACCTTGGCCAAAGCCTTTATTGAGCATTATGTGCAGAATGATTACATTTTCAACGCTACTTCTGCGATTGAACTCACAGGCACCCAAGAACGACGTGCGAAGGTATGCAATATGACCCAACTATAACTTAGGCCTAGTTCAGTCTCCCCTAATACACCTCTATTCCTTTAAGAGAGCACCAATTTAATAAGTAAATGACCATATAGTCAGAAGAAGCTTGCAGGCAGTCGGGGGGACGTGGAGGTATACAGTCAAGGTAGAAGCCCATAGAGAGTCCATGAAAAGCATCGGAACAAAATAATTGCTCCTGCTCCTACTCTCATGGACAACTCCTACTCACGGTCTAACGTCTCTGCAAGAGGCAAGATTTTGAATTATTTGGAATTAATTATTCAGATTTCTCTTGGCACAGCTACCAGAAGACGTACAACTTTCAGACAGGTTGCTTACGTCACATCTACGTTGTGAAGCTCAGTTTGAGGCTGCGCAGCAGCTGCGCAGTACGCTCAGCCATCACTGGAAAAGTGCTTCTAGCTGACTTCGATGGTCTCCTTCAAAGTCTATGGTGTCGCTGTGTACATTTCTTTCACTGTCTATGGTACTAAGTAGTATACTGGATCATAAAAGTATGCGCCTGCTCGAAAAAGATTGAAATGAACGACTCATCATCTACTAGTATGGAGTAGTATACTGGATCATAAAAGTTATGCGACTGTGCAAAAAGGAACAAAATGAATGATCTAGTATGAATCGTACGTACCAGTCTTTCAAAAGATTAATTAAAAAAGAACGAATCGTTCATGAACCGCCCATCACTACAAAAAAACTGAAACAACGAACAAGCTGAGTACATTATGCAAAACTAATAAAAGAAGCTGGATCAAGTACATCAAACTTAATTCATCAGGGAGCGTAAAACTCACCGGAGGTCAGTTTGCTGTAGTGTAGTACTGTCAAATGTAGGCAAAGACAAGGTGGCTAGCTAGTAGTGATGTAATGTTGTTAAAGGCAGTTGTGACTTGGCATTGAGGCTAGCTAGCTAACAAATTTGTTTACAGCCACAATAGGTGTTTAAGTTTGTTTAAAAGGATACTTCACCCTATAGCTATCTGGAGGTGCTAGTAGCTTCTCCCAGACATTTGTAGAACAGTGAGATATGTTTCACCCATGCCTGGCTAGTGTAAGAGCAAGGTTTGAAATTTTGCGGGGAATTTTCACACGCTGACGTCACCGTGTGAGTCCAATGGACTTTGGAGATAGGAAAAATGAAAATAGGCGTGTATTCGGTCGCGAAAATAAGCATCCCTGTTATACTGATCTGGCTTTCAAACCTACTAATTTAGAGCCTCGGTTGTCCTTGATTTTTTAAGGTATAGCTTGTCTTTCTGTGACGTTTCGATCAGCCGTTTTAACACTAAACAGACGAGGTGGTATGACTTTTTCAGTATGTATAGAACTACAATGCTGGCTTCCTTATTCCAAGCCCCGCCCACCCGGCACTCTGGAATCTGTGAAGTAGTTCGTAACCAAAGTCACTGGTAACACAATTGCCACTAACCTAGGATTTGCAGATGAGGAATTTTACAACTTGCTTTTACATTCTGAGTGACATCCAACCATACATGTTTGTGCCCGAGTACACCAAAGATAATTTACAACAAATGGAGTTTGATATTCAGCTTCAACAAGGCAGCATGTTCTACAGATAAGTTGAAACGCAGTTAAATTCTTATTGCCGAAATGCTTCTGTGGGAATATTTCATCCATGTCTACCGAAGAAAAAAGGACTTGCTTGTAAGGCTTGGACCAAAAATGACTGACGACCGCATATGCGTCACTGAATCACTTACGTTTTCCAGCACAAATGAAAAGACGTAGCAAGAGTACAATTAACAGATGAGTAAGTTTATTAAACCTATTTTCTGTACCTTGATAATGGCGCACACATCGTGTCTGTATGGTAATGTTATTGTACTGTATGTGTAGTGTGCCAGCTGTATTTAGTAGCTAGCTGAGTGGGTAAATTACTATACCTTACTATATATAGGCTACTCTTTCTAGGAAAATGGATGGGATCGCATTGCTTTTCAGCCGCTTTTGGGCTGTAGTGCCGGTTAATTAAGCACGTAGATCCCGTTTATAATCTTCCTACCTAAAATGCAGACTGCATACCCTAACTATATATAGGCTATCCTTTCTAGATTGAAAAAATGGAGAGGATCGCATTGCTTTTCAACTGCTTTCGAGCTGTAGTGCCGGTTAATTCAGCACGTAGATCCCTTTCGTAATCTTCCTACCTAAAATGCCAACTGCTGACCCTAACTTTTTATATTGTAAAGTGTGAAAGATTACTCCTTCTTTTTGGGCTTGCTTGTAATTTCTGCAACCAGGTACAGAACACCAAACGGGCATGATGAATAGAAATTAGACTACAATTTCAAAAACAAATATGTATAACTTTCTAGCGTCGGCTCTACAGAGGTGTGCTGTTGAATTGCCCATGTTTTGTGTCGGTGCGTTTAAACGGGGACGGGCACTAAATTTGCTTAGAATTCTGGGAGTTGTGGTAGCTCAAGTTTAGACGGATACAGAAGCACCCCAGTGGATGTGAAAGGAACTTAAATATACTATTGGCTTTTCTCTGATATTTAAAAAAAAGAACAGACGTGTATATGCCATAAATCATCTATGGTAACGTTTGTAAATGGTATACTATGAAACTGATTTACTGTGGAACACTCCTTTAATAATTCGGGATTCCACATAAAAAGGTTAAAGAGCTAGACTACACCAATTTACAGTGGTAGATAGCTATGATAGCTACAGCTGTGTCCACATAGCATGGACAGGTGTGTTTAAATGTTGCACGCAATAAATGAAAATGTAATTCAACAATCAGTTGTATCACTATTTTTATTAGCACACCAACAGCAATGAACTAGACTCACTAAATCAATTTTCCCATTTAGGTTCCCAATTCAACAAAGCAAAAGACAAAGTTGTCAGTGATGAGGTACAGAGCAACATCAGTAGTAAGTTATGACCTCCATTCTTTAGTAGTGACGTGTGAGTCCTGATCAAATCTTTTCAGTTTACTGGGTGTACTGAATCACTGCTCTTAAAGATTTGTTCATGTGAATAGCTTATGCAAAAGAGAACAACACATAGATTTCACGGTTACGTCGCTCAGCGTGCAGCCTAAAGTTGCTTTTAACATCTCCCACCCCTCATTTTCATTGTTTGCAGCAACTCTTTGTTTCCAGTCAAGAAGCCTAAAGAATCTCCGTAGGATATTCAGAAACGCTCCTGTGCGCAGCAGAAAGCAAGATAGAGATTTTAAACCCAGACAGTGAGTTGCAGGTCATGTCAAGGGCAGTGCCAGACTTTTTGTTAACTAGCCAAGCCACAAAGTTAAATTCAGCCAGGGCAGCTAAAGCCATTTTGAGAGTGAGGTCATAATGAGTTGCATTTTCAGTTGGATTTGGGGAAACTACTTGATGCATTAGTTGTGTTGAGCTATTACTATTGCTTTAGTTTTCATTAACCAGATTTGCCTTGGGGTTTGAATAATTATGATTGCAAATATATATACATTTTATTGTTTATTAATGATACATTGCACATGCCCTTCAGGTGGCTCAGTGATTAGGGAGTCAAACTTCTAGTGCTTGAGTAAGTCACTTTACCATACATCGCTTCATGTCCCTGTACAGAATAATAGAGAATTTATCAGTAAATATAATTTGCTTATTGTTAAAAGAAATAATGATTAATTTGTTTTCATGTGTGCTAGAAACTTTAAATTAAGTGTATTGCAGAAAAGAAATGTGGTCCCATCATGAGATAGAGATGGAATTAAGCAGGAGAACTAAATATTCATTAAAAGATTCAGTGATTCAAAGGATCCAAATCTTTTAAAAGAAGTGAACTGAATGATTCAGTTTTCTTTATGATTCAGAATGTCCATCACTTTTCTTTAGTGGCCATTTTGAGCTGGTTCTGTAGCATTTTATACATGTAATTGGTGTGTCAGGATCTCAGCATTAGCAGTGAAATGTTGAACATTTAATTGTAGAACATTCTAAAAGAAACTATATCTCAAAATAAGATTTCAAAAACAAAATAAATTTAAACCACTGCTAGTGCTAATGTGCACTTCTTGTTAAGAGACTCGTGACTCGACTCAGACTCTTGGACAGAGACTTCCGACTTTACTCGAACTCTTAACTCAAAGACTTTAGACTTGGTTCAGACTCTTATAAAAGTACTCATGAACACCTCTGAGAGATGCTCTTTTGCATACCTTGGTTGAAAACAAATGTTTTTTTGAGTTACTGTTGCCTTTCTATCAGCTCAAACCAGTCTGGCCATTCTTCTCTGACATCTGAAATCCACAAGGCATGTCCATAGAACTGCCACTCACCGGATATTTTCTATTTTTTTGACCATTCTCCTTAAACCCTAGGTTGTGTGGGAAAATTCTAGTAGATCCGCACTTTCTGAAATGTTCAGTCCAGTCCGACTGGCACCAACAAACATGTGCCAAGTCATTGAAATCACCTTCATTCCCCATTCTGCTGCTTGGTTTGAACTTCAGTAGACCATCTTGACCATTTCTACCGTCAAAGCTGACCTCATTTTGCACACAATGTTCTGTATATAGATTCTTTTTTAGTATTTTGTGTATTGTATGTGACATTTCATGTAACTTTTATACTTACGTTTATCTTGGCCAGGTTGCTTTGCAAATGATAATAAGCTCTGGTTAAATAAAGTTTCTAAAACACGGTTCCCATGGGGGTACGTATTGTTTTTGCTTGAATATACTTGTGAGGACTTCTGGGTAACACCAACCCATGGTACACACACACACACACACACAAAGGCTAATGGAGGAAGACGGATGTTGTCCTATTATGGTGATCCAATTAGGTCTCCTCAGAAAAACATTTCCCATCCATTAGGAGGTTAGTAACGTAGCAGCAGGTCAATGCTGACTCACTATGAACAGGCAGGAGACACCAGGAAGTCAGTCATCATTCTAGAACAATGAAGCTATCCTTTCTACATATACGTTGACGTCCATCTTTGTTTTCACGCAGCATTTGTGCAATAATCTTTAAAAATTACATCCTGTGTCATGAGAATATGTAGGGTAAGTATCTCAATGCAGGTAAATAGTTTCAATTCAGCTGTTATTGGCAGGCCATTGTTTTCCAAGTCCCTACGAATATAATCATCCCGCGACCTACGTATGATATTTATAGGTATAATAACATTTAGTGGTGACAATAATGACAATGGAAATGCAATCTGATAAACAGCTCATTTTATGAGTTAAACAGGAATGAAGGATGTTCCATACATCTCTGCATGGTTTGCAACTTCATGAAAATGTCCAAGAAATTACAGTTACACCAGAAAAACCATCAGGACAGTTCTGATAATAAGACTACTCTAACTCAGAAGAGCTCTACGGTTAATAATAGGGAATATGACGAGATACGTTAGTCTGGTAACTTTGTAAGTTTATCAACGCTTGTATGAAAATGTGGATTGCAAGGTACAGTTGTGCTCAAAAGTTTGCATACCCCTGGAGAATTGGTAATAGATGTACAATTTTTAAAGAACACAAGTGAGCAGGAAAAACTTTTTTTTATTTCTCATGGGATTTATATTTCTACTGGTCATGACAGAATGGCACAACAATAAAACAAAACATGGCAACAAAGTAAATAATGAAATTACCCCTGTTCAAAAGTCTGCATACCCTTAGTTCTTAATATGGTGTGTTGGCCCCTGTAGCAGCAATGACAGTGTGCAGTCGTTTCTTATAGTTATCTATGAGGCCCCGAATTCTTGCAGGTGGTATAGCTGCCCATTCGTCTTGGCAAAATGCCTCCAGGTCATGCAGTCTTTGGTCGTCTTTCATGAACCGCACGTTTGAGATCTCCCCAGAGTGGCTCGATGATATTAAGGTCAGGAGACTGATGGCCACTACAGAACGTTCACCTTTTTCTGCTGTAACTACTGGAGGGTCAACTTGGCCTTGTGCTTATGGTCATTGTCATGCTGGAACGTCCAAGAGTGTCCCATGTGCAGCTTTAATGCAAAAGAAAGCAAATTGTCTATCAGTATTGTCCGATAACCTCCTGAATTCATCTTGCCATCAATTTTTCCTGTGCCTTTAGACCTCTCATCCCCCTAAAAACATCAGTGAGCCACCACCATGCTTCAACATTGGGGATGGAATTCTTTTCACTATATGCCTTGTTGACCCCTCTCCAAACATAGCACTTATGGTTGCAAGAAGCTGTGAGGTGTGTCAAGGTGTTTTCAGGCATATTGTAACCAGGCTTTCTTGTGGCACTGGTGCAGTAAAGGCTTCTTTCTGGCAACTTGACCATGCAGCTCATATTTGTTCAAGTATCGTTATGTTATGCTTGTCACAGATATTGTGGGGTTGCGAGTGCTGGAAAGATGGAGACTGGAATGCAGGGAGGTTTGTTGTTGATGTTTATTGAACACCTTTGAAGAGAACACCTAGCTCACAATAACGTATACATTATGTACAACACATAAGGAGGTGAAGGCTCAATCAATAATGCATACGTACAATGTCTAACACCTCTCTTCAACACAACATAAGTCCAGCTCCTCAAAAACACAGACCAGCACTCACAGGAAATTAAATTCACAATAGCGCGTCACCTTCTCGGGCACTGGATAATAAATTGCCGTACTAATTACTAACCTTAAGCAGGTGCAGTGGTAATCACCCAATCAACTACACACTGGGTGATACCCAGATAAGCCGGCTATACACAGTGCCCAGAAGGTGATGTGCCAAATCATAAATACACTCACAATATAAACCACCTACATATGAACAAACAATACAACATATTAAACAAATCCTGCCACAAAACATAAAGGTCCTTACATCATGAAAATGCTCCTGGAAACAACCACACCGTCTTTTTCCAGAGCAGCCTGTATGACTCCCGAGGTTACCGTGATATTTGCTTTGTATCCCGAACAATTCTTCTGGCAGTTTTGGTTGAAATCTTTCTTGGTCTACATGACCTTGGCTATATTTAAAAAATGTGTGAATCTTCCACTTTTAATAAGTGATTGCACAGTACTAGGCTTTATGCAGTTCCATTACCTTTTATGCAGGTCTTTTGACAGTTCTTTTCTGCTCCCTATGGCTCAGTATCTAGCCTGCTCAGTGCATCCACATGAGAGCTAACAAACTCATTGACTATTTATTCACAGACACTAATTGCAATTTAAATGACACAGGTGTGAGAAATTATCCTTATCTGCCATTTTAACCTGTGTGTAAAATGGGTATGTAAACTTTTGCTCAGAGCCATTTGGGTGATTTGTGTTATCAGTTTGGTTTATAAAGGAGCCAAACAACTGTGTGATAATTAATGGCTTCATATGATCACTATCCTTACATAACAGTCAGAGTTTTTGCATGAACAGTCATATTGTCAAAATCAGTGCTTGACTTGGGAAAGAACTGTCCAGAACGGCGTTCCCTTACTTATACTTTTAGGCAAAACACTGTTCCTGTTCATTTTTAGGCACAAAGACCCATCTGGTACATGTGAATAGGGGAGCACTCACATTAATTCCCAGAGTAATTCATCTGTCGGCGAATATCCTATAATTTAGCAAAACTACCAGGCATTGAATTTTTTCTAAAGCCTGGCAAGTCCAAATTCTAAATCCATTCCACTCGCGTTCTATAGAAAATACAAATCTTTTCAGATAACCATTTCATGCTTTACCTTTTACACTACATCACCCTACAATTGACTTCAGTATAAAAAGACAATGGATATGAATGGTACATATCAGCTGGCTAGATAGATAGCTAAAATTTAGCCAGTAATGAGAACTTTCATTTCGATCACATTAAGCCAGCACACAGTGCAGAAGGTAGCTAAAGTTTTACCGCAGTCAGCCCACATTCTTATTACTAGTCAATCCGGTGGTAACTTGTGAGATATTGGATTAGTTGAGCAAGTTCAAGTTCACCTTTATTTGTCACATGTACAAAGATGCAGATGTAATTGCAGGTTCAGACATTCTGTCTTCCATCATGTTTATCCATTTGCAATGCTCTAATATTATTATCATTAAGAGGAAGAAGTTATGAATGTATCTGCGAAAAGAAACATTCTGAATCCATTATGCATCATTACCAATCTGAAATGGAAGTTAGAACCGTACATTTCCGGCTACTGTGTTTTTCTGACTGACTTATTTGACTAATTCAGCAGTGAGTCTGAGCCAGTCAGGAGACAGATGTCAGATGGATATGAGGGGGCTTTAGAATGGAGGCTGACGTGAGTGATAAAAGGAATAGTATAAAGAAACCTGACTACTGACCTACAACCTGTTATTCTAATGTCATTTAGATATCTTGCATTTAGTCCATTTATTTTAACATACTCCAATATATGTGCTGTTCTACATGAGACCAACATAGCATGACTATATCTGACTTTATCTCAACTGCTACTGCTAGGGAATGTCCACAGTGTCTGACACTGACAGTCTTATTTTTCTTATACAGTCTTAGTATTATTGGACTTGTTTAAATTCAGCAGATTCTGAGCCACAGACAGTCCATGTTTGTGAATGAAAGTCCATGTTTTTATCTGAATGCCTTATATTTGGTCAACTGAGTTGAGTAACTATGTCCCAGTGTGTAGAATTCCAGGAACTGTTTTTGGAGGATCATTTTATCGTTCTTTGTCTTCCCAAATGTATGAGAGTTTCACACTTCATTGGGCCAGTAACTTAAAATCACCAAGCTGATTAGGAAATGGTATGTAAATTTGCAAAGCAATTCATTTACGAACTTAAGACTCGAGTTGCTCCATTCTCGGTCTTGTCTCTGTCCCTGTTTAGGTGATGTCCAAAACAACTGTGTTGCTGCACAGAGTATGACAAACAGAACATTAGATCAGTGATGCACAATTGCGGATGCTTACATTTGCACGGGCTGTATGATGTATCGCAACAGTCTATCAAGCATAACTGTAATTTTATGGTTTTGTAGCTAGCTAGATATTTATGGACTTTTGCTAACATTTAATGAACTATCAACCTTGACTTTTGTTATGCATTATAAACCGTGCAAATGTAAAGGCCTTAACTGTATATTACTTATATTTGATAGGCTACTTCAATGGAACAAGCTTTCAACCAACACATTTTTAACATAGTCTAATGCGTGACTTACAAAATGACAGTTCCTGCACTTATTTGATCCCAAGTCAAGCACTGGTCAAAATCAATGCTGACATTTCACAATTTCTGCCAAGTTTTGCAAATTTAAAACAATTCATGTCAAGGGAACTCTAATGAAAGCAAGACGATTTGTTCACATCAGGTGAACATCTTTCGGGTGGGACGATAAACGAATAAAATGACTCTCCTTGGTTACTAAAGACTCCATATCATTTATGGCAAGATTAGTGGTGTTAACCCCACGTGTTTTGGCTAAATGTCTTGGTCCTAGATATAGATTTATTACATTTACATTTAGCAGAGACTCTTAACCACAGCGTGTCTCTTGTAAGTACATGACATTCCCCTGGAGCAACTTTGGGTGAAGTGCCATTCAAGAATCGAATTGGCAAACATCTATGAGTCTGACTCCCTAACCAGTCCCCAGACCAACCCAACAGAGCCCATACCATATATGTAGGGTGGAATGGGCTGTTTGCAACCTGAGTAAACCTCCATCCAATCTGCAGGGACTGTGTGATTTCATCACATCAGCATTCCTGTAAAACATTTCTAACACCTCAGAGAATTCATGCCCTGAGGACTTCAGCCTGTTCTGTGGGCCAAGCAATCCAACCAGGTACTAATAAACTGGATAATGACTGTATAAACAGTGGGCATTGCACTGAAAAAGGACTCGGAATACAGTAGTTTCATCTGGTTTTAGATCACTTACATCAGATTGACCTAACTCTGATACATATCATATAATAAAGACAAACTAAAGTGCATATTAGTTTGAATAAAACCGTTTTTTACCCTCTTCCCCACTCCCCACAATCCTATGTCAGACCCCCCCAATATCCAGCTGAGCCTGTGAAGATTCCATCATGTCCTTCACCTGTCCATACAACTCCATGTTGCCTCGTTCCACACTGAACATCCAGCCAGGAAGTGCAGTGTTGAGTAAAGTTACTTTTCTAGTTACTTTTTAGTTACTTGTTGAGTTCACAAGTTTTGGGAAGTCCCTAATTAAGACAAAATGATCAGGTTAATGGAGTTCAAATCTTACAGGTGACCATGATTGATATTTTCTTTACTCTTTCTATTTGTTTTATAGGTCACTGTGAAGATATGAAGTCTGTTTACCTGATCATTTTGTCTTAATTAGGGACTTCATAAAACGTGTGAACTCAGCATGTAACTAAAAAGTAACTAGAAAAGTAACTTTACCCAACACTTCAAATGAGTAATACCAGTGAACACAAAGTAATGCTCTTTCTCAATGCTCAAACCTGGACTGTGGTGGACAGCTAGGAACAACCGATAGGAGCCAGTGATGCTGGGGAGACATGAATATTTTTACTAAACAAAATGTCAGGTAGAACCTTCTAGTCCCAAGCGCTGGTTATCAGGAGGGGCCTGACAACACTGCTGATTATGTCTACATGTTGACGTGCTCTGTCTGACGGGAGACAGTGTAAGCCGTCACATGGCACATGAACAGAGGAACTATTTTTGTTTCTAGTGAGGACAGGTGGGCATACTTCAAACACAGTGTGCGGAGGTGTTCCAGCTGTACTTTTACAATCGTGCAAGAACAGTGCGCTGGCATCGCAGAGGAAACTCAAATCTTACTGCTTTCAAATACATCTAACCAAGGATCCCTTTATGTCACATTAGATCAAATGTATTGTATTTTTCAAACAAGACATTGATGTCTGTACCCTCACTATCTGCCTTCTTGTCTGCCTCCCTGTCTGTCTGCATCTCCGTCTGATAGGCCCTGGCTGTATAGTAGGCTGAGCAGCCAGCTGCTGGCTAGAAAGGCAGCAGGTGTGGGTAAACACACACACACACAAACAGACACACACAAATACGCTCAAACAAAAACATACAAAACACAGCCCCTGACTTATATATTATCTTCCCACAAAATTTTGCAGTTAGCCTAACCATAGATTCTGGGCAGGATGTCGGGATTCAACCACACCGGCCGCAGACTTGCATCTTTAATTAAATGCTATCAGAGTCTGAGCTGTGCTTATTCATTTGGATGCAGTGTGCGTCAACGCTAACGCATCAGTGTCTTTGAAGAAATCCTTATGGAGGGTGTCGTGTGGTATTCTCAATGAGAGATCTGAAATCAAAGTTCTGTCAGATTTATTGGACATCTCAACCACTCTGAGTGAATGGAGAATGCCAGACCTCTCACCCCTGTCCATTCGCTGGGAGGCTGAGAGGAACCCGAGACCCTGTGAGGAGCGACCGGCCCAGATGCCCCCAAACAATTATCCCACACAGTTTAATAAAATACCCAAACATCTAACATCTAGGCGGCTCATACTGCAGAGGCCTGATGGCATGATTCAACCAGCAAGTATTACCGACAGCATTCAGTAGCATTGTTCATGGACACACTCACACCACACGGTACCAGTTCTATTAAAACATGAAAATACCTGAGTGTTCTAGAGGTTTGCTTACTAAACATGGTAGACACTGTAGAATGCAATGACCCATCTAGCTGTCATAACTAAAGCTCTGAAAAACCACTGCAAAATGTTCTTAAAACAACCCCATTGAAAACATCTGGAATGTGATCAAAGGGAAAATGGATGGTCACAAGCCATTAACAAAGACCAGCTTCTTGACTTTTTGAGGCAGAAGGGGCATAAAGTCACCCAACATCAATGTGAGAGACTGGTGGAGAGCATGCCAAGACGCATGAAAGCCAATTATTATTATACAATTATTATTATTCCACCAAATATGATTTCTGAAATATTCCTAAATTTACAAATTAATATTGTAAGAATTTTATTTGCATTGTTTTTGGTCAGACAACACTGCATCTTTTTTTGTTATTTTGAACAGTTTCTTTAAATAAATACTCAGAATTAGGCTTGCACGATTTGGGAAAATATGAATTATGACTTTTTTGCTTAGAATTGATATCACGTTTCTCTGCCAAAATTATTTTCTCACGAAGTGTAATATTTATTGCACATATGAACCATGACAAAAACAAAACAAATTGGCAGTACCAAACATAGATTTTTTTGGCACCTATAGCACATTGCGCGTAACACCACAGCCTGTAAACATAGAGGCTTCAATGAATAAAGAAAATAAAGTACATACTGGCTATTTAAGTACAGTAGGCTACCAAACATAGTGACATATATCACATTGAACTAAATTTGGCCCTGATACAGACTCTGATCTGATCTGAACTCCTTGAACATGTAGAATCAAAGTAATTTAAAATTAGGGATTTTATAAAGATTTATTGTGCAGGCTTACCTTGAATTGCAATATGTTTTATATAGAATTTGGGAGAAATATTGACAGTATTTAATGGAATAAAACAAAACGTTTAATTTTACCCAAACATATACTAATCAATAGAAAATCCAGATAAACATAAGACGGGGAAGTTAGATGGAGGAGAAGATTTCAAAAGCGTGCTGGTATCAGTTTAGAACACTGGACCCCCCAAGGTCACTGCTGATGTTGAGTTAGTTGTTACTTGCTTGTTAGCTCACACCAGGCTGTGATTCCCTTTACAAGCAGAGCGCTTGTAAGCCTACTGACATAGGCAGCTGCAACAACCACATTCCCATGAGCGATTAGAGCGGTGAGGATGTCTGACTGGTCACATTGTCCCAAATAATTTACACTGGGCTCTCTAATGCCACCTCCAGAGTACAGCCAACATACTGTGACAGTCCACTCATTAGCAAGACTGAACAGTAGGACGAGAGGATGGAAGGAAACATATGAAAGGGACAAGGGTCACACATGAAACATCAAAGAAAGACATCAACCATTTTAACGTTAAAACCTCTCTATTCTTACTCTGTCAGCAGCCCACCTGTTCCTTATAAATCCCATCAGAGGTATTTTTTAACACTCCACTTCCAGGCGTCTTGGATAACTAAGGTCATGTTCAGTAAGATAACAAATGCCGTCACTAACTATATAATGTTTTATTTAACTCGCAGTTGCAGTTTTCCTGAACAAAACCTAGCTTCGAAACATTCTCTGGCTCCCAACGGGCCAATGACGAGTTCAACAGCAGGGTCAGCTGGTTCAGTGGTCAAACTATTCTTTAAAAATGCTTTTGTGGCCTTGCTTCAAAAAATCAACTCTAAAGATGGATCTGTGTACTCTCCTGCTTTGATAACGTGGCAACATATACTGTATTTCAAAATATACCGTGTTTCTCCATCCAAACTCTAAACACTCAGTTTTGATACAGTTTGTATTGTACATGAAATATGATGTTATTGCAGATGCGGTCAGCTTCTCATGTCCAGCTTGACTCCCACCAGAAAGATTACATGAAAAAAGTGACGGATGCATTTTAACTGCAAACTAAGTGGGCCTTCACATTAGGCCTTCTCCCATGGCGGTATAACATTCCCCTTGCATCCTCTTCCCACGTTTCAGAAAAAACTGGCCTCCTAAATGCAAAAAATAGCACGGTAGTATGGGAAAGGCCGGTATTGGCTAATATTATCATACCGCCTTGATTGTGACGACACAAATCCCATGATCGTCAGACAAATGGGATGTGCACTGGAACGTTCTCTCACTCTCTTTTTCTCCCTCTCTCTCAGTGGCAGAGGCATGTCTAAAGATAGACACTTCTGGAAGCAATTGGCCTATGTGGGACAAGCCAACATGATGAAGTATTCGAGCGCTGCTCTTCCCTTTTTTGGTGTACCCTGAAGGTGGTGTGAATCAATGCCTGCGCGTGCACAATACTGTACACAGTGCCGAGTGTGCCAGAGAAGAATCCATTCACCTTACTCCACATTAATAATCTTTAAAAGGCAGCCACAATGCATGGAATGATGTGTAAGTATCTACGCAAATTCAATAGGGAAATGCTTTGAACAGAGAAAAGAGGGAATTCACGTTTGTATTAATGCCACAGATGATGTGAACTGGTCCACTGTTTCCTTTAAAAATGAGGGGTTCCCGTTGTGGTTAAATGAATTGGAACAGTATCGTGATCTCATAAGTCGTGTTGGATCCCGCACAATCTAAGTATGGGTTCTTCTAAGGAATTTACTAATAATATTAGTTGGACTGAAAGTGGGTTTCTTTGGCAAAAAAACACCATTATACACTCAATGAATGAAATAAGGAAGACAATCTATCATTACTGTGTTCACAATCATCTTAACAATTCTAAGAAATACTGCATACTTTGTTTAGGAAAAAGTGTCCCGTGAATACAAGTCGGTCGTGATTGAACGTTAACAGTGAGAGACCAGAAAACAGGCCTTGGGGGAAAACTGGATTAGCTCCAGCCATGTTCTTCTCAATAAGCCTGTCTGTGTAATGTCGGCTCAATGGAACATCATAACAGTGGAAGAGAAGAAACTTAATCTGATTCACTAGCAGGCCGACCAGATCCGCTTTTCTCAGTGTGCTTTAGATTATCTGTAGAAAATTCTTAAGGCAAAAAGTCTGTGTAGCATATCTGTTTTCCGTATCACAGTTTGTGTGCTGTGTTTTAAAAAAAGAAACGTGTCTTCCAGTGTAGCAAAGCCGCTTACGGGAAAAAAACATTTCAAACCAAGGCACTCTCTACTCTCTTCTTGAAAGATGTTAACATTGTTCATTAATCATTATGATTTACAGTACATCCGGAAAGTATTCACAGCGCTTCACCTTTTCCACATTTTGTTATGTTACACCCTTAATTCCGAAATGGATGAAATTCATCATTTCCCTCAAATTCTACAGACAATTCCCCATAATGACAATGTGAAAGAAGTGTGTTTGAAATTGCAGCAAATTCATGAAAAATAAAAAATGAAAAAAGCACATGTACACAATAAGTATCCACAGCCTATGCTCAGATATCAAACACACTTCTTTCACATTACCATTATGGGGTAGTGTTTGTAGAATTTTGACTGAAATAATTAATCCTTTTCGAAGTAAGGGTTTAACAACAAAATGTGGAAAACGTTAAGCTCTGTGAATCCTTTCTGGGTGCACTGTAAATGGCATCACCTAATAGGACTCTACGTATCTCCACAAAGAACAATAATCAAATCCGATTTTGATCATCATGCGCATTGTCTGAACAGCCATTACACTTGATCATCTCAACAGCAATGCCAGAGCGAGTATCTCAGGATGAATGACCCTGACTCCACGACAGTGCTCAACAGTACAGTTTATGGAGCAGCAAACACAAACAAAAGTGAAGTCACCCTGAAGGTGCCAGCCAGGGAGTCTGTAGTTTGGGCTGCATTAGGCATTAGGGTTAAAAGGCTTCTAATGTGCCTCATATCAGCCAAGAGATGTTTGGTGTTTCAGGGAAAACCATCCATTATTAAGCAGCGTGTACAGATTGCTGTGGTTGAGACGCTGCTTTGGACAGGGGGCTGAACGGTCTTCCCCTGCTCCCACTACTTCAACCAATCAGCACCCTCCCTGAGGACTACTTCAGGACTCTTCAATACCTATGCAGGCCGTCCGCTAAAAGCATGCCTCTTTGAAGCGCTGCATCATGGAATCTGTGTTCCCTTACGTTGTGATGCGAGGTGAAATACCACGTTTTACACTGCTATTCCCCGCATAGTAAATCTCTCACAGCCAGTGCTATTTTAGCATGGTAACCATCTTAAATATGTTCATTATTAAGTGGCTGCTGTATGATGAGACCTCAAATTCTGTAAATGATTGGCAAAATATGGAACTTGGTTAAACTTAATATTTTATTTATTGCATTCTGTTTTATTCTATTCATTAAATCAGCTTGTTTTCGTAAAGACAAAATGCGTGTTAACAAAACGTGTGACAC
>JACXGM010002347.1:28386-47619 GCA_016801145.1 Umbra pygmaea
CACACACACACACACACACACACACACACACACACACACACACACACACACACACACACACACACAGCCTCTCAAAAGACCCACAGTACCAAGTGTGGTTGGTGGACCACTATCCAGGAGACATAGTTCCCTTGACATTGAGATACTCCATAGCTCCATGGTGACTGGCTGTTGACCAGTACTTTCTTCCAGGTCATTAATCCTCCCCACAGGGAACTCAGAGGGGTCTGTGTGTTTGACCCCAGTGCAAAAGGCAAAGGGGTTACGACCCACGTAAATCACATAGGCCCAGCTAAAGAAAGTGAGAGATAGCTACATGTATGACTACAACATGAAATTCCACAGTTCAACTCAAATAAGGTGTACATTCAGAACCTACAAACAAATCATTTCTAGCTTCTTCACTGAAATATAGTGTGATCCGTAACTGAAATAGCATTCTTCACTTCCAGAGTGTAATTAACTTCGGCCTTACATTGGAATGCTTAAGTCCATTTCACTATATAATTCAGATGCACGTGCCGTTTCTGCTTTAAAAAATCAGCTGGGTTCTTCTCCACATGGCTCATGTGCTGTACGTTGATTCCCTGATTGTCAAAGGCAGAGACAACTTCAGAAGATTCTTCGTGTCTACTGACACGTATTCCATTACCATCTAAGAACCTAGCAATCACAAGTTCCAACCACAAGCTTCTCCAGCTCATAGATAAAACATTATGGAGACATCTGACAAATGCTGCTTTTCACATAATTCAATGAGCATATGGTTTATGTTTTTGTGATGCATAAATTGCATTTAGCGAATCAATCTCATTTGAATCAATTTCACATTGCATTAACACAGGAACCAACATGACCCTGTACAGCTTCTACCCCCAAGCCATAGACTGTCAAACATGAAAGAAACTGTATTACCATC
The DNA here is from genome assembly GCA_016801145.1 of Umbra pygmaea. Taxonomy (NCBI): domain Eukaryota; kingdom Metazoa; phylum Chordata; class Actinopteri; order Esociformes; family Umbridae; genus Umbra; species Umbra pygmaea. The sequence continues at coordinate 29,306 of JACXGM010002347.1, forward strand.
AATGGCCACTCAGGGTCTCCGAATGGTCTCTTTCTGCACTGACGATTTCATTAAATGAGGACTTTGTGTACACATACAGATTTTTACATAACACACACATGCACACACACAGAACTGGGCCTGTCGCGCAATATGCAAGAAGTCAAATAATTGCATGATAAATAAAAATGAGCTGAATAATTTTCAAAGCCGCAAATAATTTCCATTTGCATGCTTGTTTGTTTTCCTCATCTCTCTATCTCTCTACCAAAGTGACTATTGTTTTGGTTGTGTGTGGTTTTAGTTGCCATTTTATTTATTGTTTTTGATTGTGTTTGGTTTTTATACACATGCTTTTTTTGTTAACAGAGACTGAGAGTCCTCAGTTTTGTTCAATTATTGTTGATATTTAAAATGTTTCCAGTTCCAGTGTTAAATTTTCTTTAGAAATAAAAGTTTATTGATCTTTGAAAAGGTGTACCTGAATTATTACGCCATTATCATTATATTAAATGAAAATTGTCTTAGATCGACAATATTATCGTTTATCGCAATAATTTCTGGGTCAATTTATCATCTAGCAAAATATGTTATCATGACAGGCCTACACAGAACACAGTATTGCATACTTATGTTGAAAAATGCCCGTAAGTAATCAAAATCACCTTTGGACTAGTCATGTGAAAAGACAATTTTATTAGAACTTTTGATCCCAATTCTTTCAAGGCGATCCAATCAGTATATGGCAAAGATTATCATGTGGTGGCGGACATGGCCAGGACACAGGTAAGCACCAGGTAGAAGGAAAAAGGATTTTAACACTGGAAACACCCCAGGTAGCAAGCCAACATTGGGCCAAAGTCAGCACCCAATGTTGCCCCAACAAAACAGTAGATGTTGGCCCAACGTTGGCCTAAAGTCTGTTTGATTCCTGGGACCCCACAAGGGCTTTTCTGCTCATGAGCGCATCGATTGTCCCGCCCACCTGTGCTGTGCTTGCAATGATCCACAGCAAAATCACTTATCCTGTTAGCAGTCTACATTTTCTACGCCACTTTGTGTGGTAATTCTCTGACATAATCAAACGTATTTAAAGATGCACAATGTAGAGTTTTGCACAGTAAAAACAGAACAACATTGTCTTTCAGTGACCAACTTTCAAAGGCTGGGGAAAATGTATTTCATGATATTAAAAAAATAATAAAAAGAACTTTAGATGGGAAGATTGACTTTGTGTTACTACTTGAACATAGCCTAGAAATCTAGATGCACCCTAGCGGCAGCAAATATAATTTGCAGCTAGGGTCAGTCTAGCAACTCTCCGTTGACTTGCAAGCTGAAAAAAACAAATTCTGGTCAGGCCAATCACAACGTGTATAGAGTCGGTGGGCGGGCTTAACGTAATTATGGAAAACAAAGAAATGGTTGCTGCTGCTGGCGAACAGAACAGTCTTTCGAATCGGCTTTGGCCGCGACTCTGGTAGACTTGAAGTTAATCTTTGAGAAAATAACACAATGGCACTGAAGTCATTCTTACAAAAGGAAGATTTGTTCGGAGTTTTGCCGACCGAACACTTCATTGCTCTGGTTGGTTGTAGCGCTATCCTATTGCGTGCATAGGGAATTTGAAAGACAACCGTTTATCCCGCCCCTCGGATTCAGCACTGCCAATGGTGATGCTGCGTTAGTTTATCTTTCCGAGTCGGAGCTCCGAGTCGGAGCTCGGAACGTTGCCTAGCAATGCGCACCACACGCCCCCTTTTCCCCGGAAATCCGACTTGCCCACTCTGAGAACTCAGAGGTGACCGAGCAGGAATTCCGAGCAGGAATACAAGATGGCTGCGCCCTGTGACTTGTAAACATGAACTGTTTTCATCGTTTTTGGACCGCTTTGGTTATTTAAATGACACTTTCAATCACTCGTATCACTGCAGTACGTATATCACTGCCTGTTGGTATGGGAATCGGTCTTGTTGTGAGTGAAATATTGAAAAAAAAACTTGTTTCAAACCGGTATTGCTAAACGTGGCTAGCATTGTAACATAAGAAACTAAAACATGAAATAAAGTGAACATTTTAGAAGTTCAAATGGCTGCATTTTGATATTGTGGGGTAATAGTCATATTCATAATAAAAAAATTTAATATAGTGCTTTTGGAGCGCCTGGTACTTGGCCAACAAAAGCTTTCCGGGTGGCATCTATGTTTTTCTCCGACTCGGATGTCCAAAAAATAATAGAACGCTTTAAGTGTGGAAGTGACATCATATCCGAGTTCCGAGTCGGATCTTTGGGAATAAATGAACGCAGCATTAGTTCTCCGACCCAATATCTTGATGTGGGTCTCGCTTGCCAGGTTAACTTGAACAGGAATTGCAATGAGAACGTGATGAGTTGTCCTTTCACAGTCGTTGTCAATGGGCACCCGCCGGTTCATTCATAAGTTAAGCATATTTGGCTGTGCTTTTGTGTGTAGTATGAAAGCCAGTTACTTGAAAGAGAAAGTAGTTACGTCGCTATGGATTGAATTCTAGATTTGTGTAAATTGAAGTATACGTTTGAATAATTGTAAGAATAAATACGAATGTTGGTGTAACTGAAAGCATTGCTACTTATTCAGCCCATCATCTCACTGCGAATTCCGATCTTTGATCTTGCTTTTGAAGGTAAATACTTTACCAGAGACATAGCATGTGGACTGGTTTAGCAAACACCAATGTGTTGAGTGGACTTGGATTCCTGAAAATGTATTCATGAGATCCGAGCTGTGGATGTGGTTTTCCAATGACAGTGAACACTACAACGTAAAGATAGAACAGAATAAAACAATACCTACAGTACGTGCCAGAGTTGGTATAGTGGTCTAAGTCCTGACTGGTGCCAGTGTTTCCAGCCCTGGCTCAGCCACTGGCTCTGCTCTGCCCTTCCTCTCTGTCTCCCCCTGTCTCCTACTGTATGCTTCCTACTGTTCTGTCATTAAACAATATTTTTTTTAAATACGCCCCCCAAAAATATTTTTTATTAATCCCCATACCTACTGTATCCACTACCAAAAATGTAAACAGACAACAACTTTAATATTATTATTATTATTATTAAAATATGGCTTTCTGAGTTTGTGTGAGTCACTGAAGGGGTGAAAAGTTTAAACCCTTGTCAATTCATCAGTTCACACACACTCACACAGAACAGCCGTCCTCCAATGCCCGTTCTAACCCTTTATTTATAATGCTGTACAGGAATCAGAATTGAGTTAGTGCCCTACATTATGTAATAACCGCATGAATGCATTCAGAGGTGTTAGCCACAGACATATGGCGACTGCGTGAAGAAAAATGACCTCAATTCCTCCAGAGACAAAGACAAATAAAAGCATGCCCAATTTAATTGAGCTCTTAGCATTTGACTCCCAATAGATCATTCTTAAAATAGACAGAGACTGTGAGATGCATATATCTCTGCATCTCTGTAATGTGTCAATAAATATGAGATCAGGAAAGAAAAACAATCAGACCTTTGCAGTCAGTTGATGACTGAAGTATAACAGCAGCTGTTTACATGTCGACTGGGCTTTTTCCCCCGACATATTTGTTTGGTTATTATATCCAACATTATACAAACATTCAATAATGTCCATGTATGGTAAAATGCCTTGTCCTCTGAGAAAGCCCAGCAGGGAAAAACGTTCTGAAGAGTTACTACTACTCTGATATAGGTTCATGCCCTGATTAAGGGAGCAAGCCTTTGTTTAAAAACATTTAATTTGATTTTCATATGAAACTTTAACATTTAAAGTCATTTAGCAATAAGTGACAAGCATCTCTTTGGCCTTATACGTACTAAAAAAAGCCACCTTGTGAATTTGAAGAGGTTGACCTCGGGATACGATATCTGAGAGAATGAAGCTCTTTGTTTGGAAGTGGAATTATTTATTTTCACACTGAATCACCTCGGTATAGTTCAGTCATACATGCCCTAACTCTTTAAATGTACTGTCCCATGATGCCAATGTATCATGTGCAAAACAGAACATTTGGCAAGGTATAGGGGGTTCATGGCTGTCTGCATTAGCAGAAGACTTTGGCACAGAGCCAGCAAAAATATAATATCAAAAAGTAACGCAGACCAAGTGTACCGTAGTAGTGAGGTGCTAGTCACTGACGTAATCTACAATTGGAAAGAAGTGTAGCACACTCTGGCTCCATACTGTGTGTAAATCTTAATTTATTGATAAAGTTTCGGCCCTCAGGCCTTCAAATCAACAAATAAAAAACAGGACAGTACACAGGTACTATATAGACCACATCCTTGTTACACATCTGATGTTAATTAGGTAATCAAGTAATTTAGAAGACATATTAACCCAATCTATGTTTAACAATATGTACAACAATCCATGTACAATAACAAATTGTCTCCCAATACAATACATAGTTTTACATTTGATATTCCAACTGATATATAGCACAAGTTCTGGCCGAACATCATGAACAACTTTGTCTAAATACCCAATAAATAATAAATCAGCACAATCACCCTAGAACAAGGTACATTACAAGAAACACTTTAAATCAAAGTCAATATTTAATCGATAGGGTGAGAGAGTTTTTAAATCGGTAAAGCCAATGTTCCCTCCTGGAAAGCAAAACAGCTAAATGACCTCCTCTAAGGGGGGAGAGTCACCTGTTCAATCCCAATATATCTAAGAGGAGAAATAGGGTGATTAAATTCAACAAAGAATTGCGCCAGCAAAACCCTTGTCACACAGAGAACCCTTCGTTGCTGCTCTGCTCACCCCAATGCTTCAGGAGGCACTACTAAACTCCGCATACAACTTTTTTCCTTTTCAAAGATAAAAAACGCAATCAGAGAATACAAAAGAACGTAAAACCTGAAGGTTAGAATGCTGTGGAATAGCAAGTGTGAACAGTAGTCCTTTAAAGAGGAACAGGTTGGTAATGAAAAATCGTTGAATACAGTTTCATTGACTTGAAATTCCTTCAACTCCTTGTGATGCATCTGGTGCCTTCAAGCTAAATTGTCATTAAGTAGCGCTCTCCTCCAAGCTTGTAGGTCCTAGCCTCCTTCCTGAGTGATCGGCTGTGTTAAAGAACAACTTGACAGGAGATTTGAGAGGACACATCTTTGGCAAGTCAGTTTGAAGAGTCGGGTTTGACAGAAGGGCATAAATCACAAATTGGAAACAACGAGAAAATGAGAAAACATGAAAACATGAAAAACAGCTATAAAATGAAGGAATACTTATACTGCCAAGATGAAATAGGATTGCAGTGCTTTCATTTTGTGAAGTGTAGTGAAGTATGTGTTAAATCCTGACGGTCTTTAAATGATAACATCAGCCTTGGGTGAGTGGAGATCAGGCCTTGGCCCTATAAACGGATTTACCTCCTGATGTTGTTTGGATAGCCTGGCTAGCACTGCCTCATGTAGGGGGGATGGAATTACCACTGCTGGCTGGCCCCAATGGGCTGTTAAACAATAATTACCCTTGAGTTTCAACGCAAAGGTCTGCTGCACAGTGTCGCTCCCTTGTCACATTTAGGTAACTGAAAAAAAGCTGTGGGCATTTGCTTTTCACAAGCCCCATAAAAGTGAAACGTATAACATTTCTAAATACAATGTTAAAGCTTATCATTAACAAAAGTGCTTGTTTGGTACCCTACTGTAGGTAGATCAATGCTGAATCTAGTATTTTAAGGACAAAATTCTAATAATAATAATAATAACTATTTTACCAGAATTAAAGGCATAACAGCAATGCAGTTTGGACGTTTCACAGTTTAAACATAAGGAATTTTACACAGTAATGATGGACAATGCTGAATGCCTAAATTAGTGTTTGGTCAGTTTTGAGGTGTGCTAACAAAATACTACATGACTTTAGTTCAGTGTACAAAGCACCTTACTGGCAATGACATAGTGAAGAAAATAGGACTTGGTTTGGTTGATGGCTTTAACCTAGACCCAAGACTGGGTTAGGCAAGCAAGCTATTATTGAGTGTAAAATGACCATACTGCAGTAATCCTTTTTATGCCCTCAAAACAAGAAAACCTACCTACCCGGAAACTAAATGAGAAACGTCTACCGGTAGATACCTCTCACCCTACCTCAGAAACATCAAGATACCTCAGATACTACTACAGAAACACTTACCATATTTACCTCAGACACTTACTCAGAAACTCCTAGCTGCCTCAAATACTACCTCAGAAACTTGTAGTTACCTCAGACACTTACTCAGAAACACCTAGCTGCCTCAAATACTACCTCAGAAACATGTAGTTACCACAGACACTTACTCAGAAACACCTAGCTGCCTCAAATACTACCTCAGAAACATGTAGTTACCTAAGACACTTACTCAGAAACACCTAGCTGCCTCAGATACTACCTCAGAAACATGTAGTTACCACAGACACTTACTCAGAAACACCTAGCTGCCTCAAATACTACCTCAGAAACATGTAGTTACCACAGACACTTACTCAGAAACACCTAGCTGCCTCAAATACTACCTCAGAAACATGTAGTTACCACAGACACTTACTCAGAAACACCTAGCTGCCTCAGATACTACCTCAGAAACATGTAGTTACCTAAGACACTTACTCAGAAACACCTAGCTGCCTCAGACAATACCTCAGAAACACTGAGCTACTCAGACAATACCTAAAAAACACCTATTTACATCAGTTACTTCCCTTAATAGATGGTAATAATCAACAAGGGAAGATGGCGCCTTGCTTCGCGCATCCAGCAGACTTAGCAGTTTTATGTTATTTCACAAGATTTTCACTGTACATGCAATAACACCTGCAGCCTTTTGTACATGTAACAAATACACTTGAAACTTGAACTTGAATCTACTACCCCAGATACTACCTAAGTAACATAGTCACCACAGACACTACATCAGAAACACTTAGCTACCTTAAGATACTAACTCAGAAACAACAAGCTGCCCAGAGACTACCTGCAGAAACACCTCAGACACCAACAACAAACATTTTGAATAACTAGGTTTCTTTTCAGGAGCAATTTAAGGAGATATAGATTAGGAAAATTGAAACAGAAGTAAGTTATTGAGTTTTTTGTTTGTGGATGGAGAGATTACAGTCAACAGCCTTCCTCCCTCATTGAATGCATAAGAGGAAGTGGTGGATAGTCCGTTAATGCGTGAATATCTACAGAGAAAGCTACTCAATGGAATGCCTTTAGAGGCCTCAGTATGGGAAGTCTTCACTAAAATCCTTTAAATGCATGAGAGAGTGCTCTGGTGAAGCTAGGGAGGTTATAAATGGAGGCGGTTTTGTTTATAATGTTCAAGAGCCATGTAGCAAAATGTTGATGATAAATGATCAGGGACGAGGACCACCACGATAGGTTCTCATGGTAAAGGTGTATAGTATGCAAAATTTTAGTTATAACCAAATCAAATGATGTGTCATGTAATAACTTCCCCCCATCTTTACATAGCAATGCTTGTTATTTTTTATTCGTGCTGAAAGACTACTGGTTAATGAAGACTTCAGTAAGCTGACCCTCTGTCTGGGTTCTGTCAGACCGCTTGGGAACAGGGTGTTCACAGCTGGAAGTGCAGATGTTTACTGAGATCAGTTGAAAGGAAATCAAAACAACTAAGGATTAGCCAAGACTGTGGCAATTCTGATTGTGATCTGATTTCAAACACATTCTGGACTCAATGGGATAACTGAATGCAGCAATGGACCAATCAAATCCCAATTGGATCTTAAACCACTAACATAAGTTCCATTGTCCATACTCAACAATTGTTCTACACTATGTAAAAAGTCTACAGCCACACAATTTTGTTAATCCCGGGAAACCAAACAAAAATATTTTTATTTTGTACTGGCCAGGGGCCATCAAGATACATTATAATTTCAATACTTTGTGCCAGAGTTTGCTGGGGAGCCCTTAGCTCCTAACTTCAGCTTCAAGCCCCAGCTTGGCTGTCTGAGTCCTTCCTTTCTCTTTCCCCCTACACACCTGTCTACTCAACATCTGCTCCCTACAGTCTAGTCATTAAAATAATACAATTAAATTGTATAATAATTCATTAATTTTTATTGCTCAGCTCACTTATTTCAACATTGGAATTGCCTTTAAGGGTAGCCTCCACACAAAACAAACAACTCGATAGACTGCTTCTTAAATTTCATGCTGAGCCAACATATTGTATATTGATTGTGCTAATGTCTGTCTGTTCCAGGCAGTTTCATGCCTTTTGATCTGTACTTTTCGCAAAGCATTTTCCACCTCTGGCTTCTGTCTTTTGTTTTCTTCTCTTGGACTTACATCAACACAAACAGGAAGCAGTAATCAGGAACAAGAAACAAAGACACAAGATCAGATTTTGGGTCCATAGTGGATGAAGAAACTACCATGCAACTCAAAACGTCACCTTGATCTAAATGTATGAAAAAGGCACAACAAAATGGATTTCCTGGCAGCATAGTTCCTGACTGTTTTACAGCATCCTCCAGGTAACACAGCAATGAACATTATAAAAATGGGAAATTTACCTTTTCTTGACTTTGTAACAAGGTCTTTTTTTGCATGGGACTTCATAAACCCTGACCATTAGTTATTGGACAGCTGAGCTTAAGTTTAGGAGCTGTGAAGCCTACATCCTGTAAAGCATAGGACATTTATGAATAAAAAGGAAATCTAAGCAAAATTACTGAGCAAGGTGACAAGTCAGCTGCTGTTCATCAAGCATAGACTTAACAAACTATTCTCAAGATGACAAACTTAGAAGGTTTTCCACATTATGTCACATAACATGAATGATGACGCAGTTCCATTACAAGTGTTATCCATAATGATGAATGAATATTTAACAATAGATTTTTATTTATTTTTTATTTAACCTTTACTTAAGCAGGTGGGCACATTGAGAAAAATTTCTCATTTAAAACACCGACCTGGCCAAGATACAAGCGAAAAGGGTGCAAGATGATACAAAGTTACACATGAATTACACAAAATACACAGGGAATAAAAAAATTATAGAAAAAATACAAGGGGTGGCTCTTCAGAGTAAACGATGTAAGTATATGTATCATTATTGCAACAGAAGTCTGAATTAGAGAGGTAGATCTATTGGCATGTAAAGTGGCAAGGCAAATACAATTGAGAAAATTAACACCTGAGCATACCCTCTAATGAATAGTGTGCCTATGAAAAACAGCAAATAAGATACAGATCAGTGCGTGCAAAGGCATCATGGAGCATAACTAAGGCACTATATCAAACGGGCAGAGTGTGCGTATGAAAGGGGAGGGTCAGCAGGTGCAGTGACTTCTGTTGCGTCGCACCTCCCTCTATTCCTATGGGTGACGTCACGCAACTTCAATGCGCGTCACGCGACTAAAATGTTGCGCAACAAAAAAGCTGGAGATTCCCAGCTTTATGCAAATGAATCCGTTGAACTCGGCGCGACTATCCAATGGAAGTAGAGCACAGAGGAGATGGGGGGAAGGCTAGCGGTGAATCATTGCTTGTAGATGTGGCAAAAATGGAGAAAATGATTGTGGCTATAGCCCACAGCTGTATTTAAAGAACACCCATCAATGTACAAATTGAGGGTAGCCTTGCGACAACACCAGACAGTTGTGTCGGACAAATGGATCTGTACCGTTATTCTACGTTCAGACCAAACGCAAATTAAGCGTCTGGAGTGAGTGATTTCCATGTAAAGAGGCGTTTACGGGCGTCTGGAGGTCCTGTGGCACGATGGACACGTTTAGCGCGGTGCGATGTACCCGATTTCGCCTCATTCGCGTCCAGTTCGCGCAAAAGAGGCAAATTCAGGTTCTCAACGTGACTTGACACGTGTTACGCGCAAGTGATTTGGTGCGCATTGTGCATTCATGCGTTTGAAGCCAATAGAGCTCAACAGTCCTGCCCCTCGTCCGAGAGAGCTTGGGTTCCCAAAGTAAATTTCCCATTCATTTCTCCTGTTGATTGCTGGCAAAATCTGCATATAAAGAGTTTTAGACCATGCCTTAGGCTAACCAGCTACGACGTGACTCATAAGCATACAAAATATGATTTAGAGTGAAAAAATTAAATCCAAGAAAAGTCGAAGGTACAAGACTGTGTACATATTTTTTATTCTGAGCAAAGGAACTAATCATCCCATAAAACATTGCGAGTGTTATCTTTTCGCCTTTACATTACTTTAAATTACCTAACTTTAGCTAATTTCACTTACACAATGTCATCCTTGAAATATGATGTAATCTACAGCTCAGTAAACACATTTACAGTTCTCTAACTATCAATATTTTTTGTTATGACACAGGCGTACGACTCGGGCAGCCTGCCAGATTTGGAAACGCAAAGCTATTTTGCGGGCTCAGTAAACATTTCCATGGTAACCGCGAGTTTGTCTCCATGACATCACAGAGTTCCACCAATCAGATTCAACACTGCTGGTATAGGATTGTGGGTAATGAAGTACTTATCCAAGATATTGTGAATGAAAGACATTTATCTCAAAGGCCGTTGACTGCTGGGGTGAGGTCGTTTGCCAAGGTAGGGGTAGCCAGGTGGAATGCATGACCAGCCATAGCAAAAAATTTCTTGAAATTTTTTACTATAACAGTTTTGACAGTGGTATTAGTGCTACCTAGCCATAGCGCATTAGGTAGCTGAGAGGAGTTGTTCTTATTCTCCATGGTCTTCACAGTGTCCCAGAACCTTTTAGAATTGGTGCTACAGGCTGTGAATTTCTGTTTAAAAAAGCTAGTCTTGAAATTCCTGACTGACTGTGTGTACTAGTTCCTTACTTCCCTGAATAGTTTCATGTCACAGTTTTTTTAGGCTAAAGCAGTACGCCACTGTGTGTCTTTGTGCTGGGTGAGGGCGGTCAGATCTGGAGTGAATCAAGGGCAATCTACTTTTATTTCAATTTTTTTGAGTGGGGCATGTTTGTTCAGGACAGAAAGGAAGGCATTTTTAAAGAATGATGTCGGGATGAGGCCAAAATCTTTCCAGGGAATACGGGCTAGGTCGATCAGAGAGGCCTGTTCACTGAAGTGTTTGAGAAATTGTTTCACGTTAATGAGCGGTGGTAGTACTGACCCATTACAGATGCACGCAACGAGGCAGTGATCACTGAGGTCATGGCTGAAGACAGCAGGGGGGTATTTTGAGGGCATGGTAGTTAAAATAATATTGATAAGGGATTCCTTATTTAGGTTATACCTGGTAGGCTCTTTGACAATTTGTTTCGAGGTTAAGGGCAATGAATTTAGACTGTAAATTGGCTGGAATGTTTAGCATGTCCCAGTTACAATCACCTAACAATAGGAAGGAGGATAAGTGTAAGAGGATCTAGTGCACAGCTGTGGGATGAAGGGGGTCTGTAACAGGCAGAAAAAGTAAAGGACTTATTTCTGGAGAGATGGATTTTTATGAGTAGTAGCTCAAACTCTTTGGTCACAGATAGAATAATAGAGCCCTGTAAGCTGTCCTTACAGAATATGGCTACTCTGCTGCTTTAAATGGTCCTGTCTTGATGGAAGATTTTATAGTTGGGAAATGGGAATAGATACAGTATGAATTTTCTAAGCCAGGTTTCAGAAACACCTAAGATGTCAGGGTTAGCTGAGTGTGCTTAAGCAGTGAATAAATTGATTTTACAGGTAGGCTTCTGATGTCCTCATGCATGAAACCAAGGCTTTTATGGTTGCAGGTGTCATTAAATGAGAATACCTGAGGGGCTGGGGTATCAGTAGGGGCTATTGGGCCTGGATTTAACTCTACATCCCCTCAGAAGCAGAGGAGGGATAGGATGAGTCAATGGCTTTAAAAACTGGTTGTTTAGTGCATTTGAGAAAGTGAAAAAGGGGAGTGAATTTTGGAGAATTTGTAAAATAGATTTAAATCATTGAGCGCAGACAAAGGTATTTCAGTCTTGTTTTCCTATGAGGGTGATCCAAAGCATTGAGTAATAATAAAAGAGGTAACCTGACTAACTCAAGTGTGGACACTTAACCAAAACAAACTAAATGCAGGAAGGACCATAGACAGACAAAGGCACAGGAGGGCAAAACCAAAACCTGGACTGGAACACAACCGACATCATCATACAAGGTAAATTGTCACACATACGATGACTATTCAAAACTATACACAAAATACATGTTTTTTAACCTCTATATTTAAATAAAAGGCTTTCTTGTTAGCAGGGAATAAAAGTTGCTAGTGTTATCAAACACGGTTTTCAAAGTATTTCTGACGTTGAGTTTATTATTATGTAGTTACGTGAGATGAAATTCCATGTTTCTCAGTTACAGACTTTGTTATATTTCTTTTCATTATCATATGTGTATATTGATTAGAGTTTAATTACAGCTGATAGAAAATATCCCACTGGGCACAAGACGTAGAGAAGACGTTGAGTTTGAGAAGACATCTTTTTGGTTGTAAAAACGTTGAAGTCTTTACTACGCCCTGTGCCCGGTAGAAATAGTCTGATTCAAACTAGCGAATGACAGAGAGCATCCCAATGGATGTCCCGGGAGTCTCCCCCATTTTACGACGTCCACAAATTATCTACAATATCCACATTGATGTTGTTTGAGCAACAAAATAAATGTCCAGGATATTGTTTATAATTTGCGGGTGTCAGTGAGCCACGAATATAAAATACGGAAGACCTGGGATGTCTGAGAGAGACTCCGTTATGACGGTACATGTGGCCTTTATTTAACACTAAACAAATTCAAACAGTTTACCATATTACTTATGACTGGGAATACCATAATTATTTGATAAACATTTTATGACTTAAAATGTCAATTACCCTCTGGCAGGCACATCAGTAGAAAACCAAACTCTGTAATTTCAAAGTACATTTGCATATCTGTGCATCTACAGTACAGTAACAAAATAATTTAAGCCAGTTGGTGATTTCTGACTTGTATTTCCTATGGAATAACATATGCCAACTTCGTTATAATCAGGAAAAAACAGAGATATTTATCAAGTACTTTTTACCCTAGATATCTGTGCCTTTACTCCCGTTGTGCAGCACCAAAACCGATTGGTGAAAAATTAGTCAACTATCAAAATGCACAGACTAAAGGATTTGTGGTAACACCAATAACAATATTTTGTTTTAGAAAACTTTTAATAGGAAAAGTTATATGAAATAGAAATCTTACTATGGCCATCATTAAAATATTATTTACTGCATAAATGAATATGAATAAAAATAATCGGCCGATTAATTATGATCTGCTTTTTTGGTCCCCTAATAATCGGAATTGGTATTGGCCGTGAAAAATCATAATCGGTCGACCTTTTATATACTGTATGAATCTCTGCATTTGGTGTAAATATTTTCTTTGTACCTGTTCCACCACCATGGTGTATTTATAAACCTAACCTTTAATCTGACCTCATTTTGCACTCATTATAAATATAATTGTAGATTGTTTTTGAGGATTTTTAGTATTTCTGTGAATTCTATGTGAAACTTTTTGTTCTCTTCGCACTGTCATGCTTTTCCTTGGCCAAGTCGCTACTGCAAAAGTGAATCAATTCTCAATCAGCTTACCTTTTTAAAAAAAATTTTTTTTTAATGTAGTTATTATTAGTGTTTTGAGATACACAATGTACACACCAACCATTTCTGACAGTGTTGTGTTAATTATAGACTTCAAGTGGGTCTGTGGTAAGGTTTTATAGCTAGGACTCCAAGCAGTCCTGATTGTGATAATAAAAGGGTGTGAAAATAAAAGATAATCATGCTGGCTCACTACTTTTAATGACAGGATCTTTTGACTGTAGGGGTTTTCCGAGTAAAAACTTGAGTGTTAGTATACATAAACAGGGTGGAGAATGTGCACCACTGGCTGGTACTGGATGCTATTGTAGTCCGAATGCTAATGAAAAAGGCTTTACAATGTAACCTTCTTCACTAGGAAAATTACAGTGAGGTTTATGAAGCAAAAAAGTGGCATTCCATGCTCCACCCCCTCTGCCAGAGGACTGAATTTAGGGACTTCCGTTTCAAGTAAATTTCCTAGTTGAAAAGTTTCCCAGTTCTGCAGTTCATTATGTTGACTCTGTGAGGCTGGGCACAAGGACTTTTATTGTTTATACTGATAGGCAGTGCCTCTCAAGAGAAGTTCTGTGGAATGGTAGGCCCAGCTCCTCACCCACAGTCAGAAGTGTTATATGTCTTTGTGATGAGTATGCCCCTTGACCCATTAATTGGCTTGTGACACAGGAAGTACATTCTATCATCACTGGAATTTCTATCAATGGCATAACTTTTAATGCCTCAGACAAAAAATCACTATTTTAAAAAGGTTATTAATGCCAAAAAATCTAAATGTACTACAACAAAGACGATTTATGTAGATAAGCATGTTCTGTTAATCAAGAATTAATACCTGACTGTAAATGTCAAAGTAATTGTTGAAGCTGTCACCGTTTCCCCTCCATGCCATAATTATTCTCTCCTGAAAATTTTATTAATTCCCTAATCTCATAATCTTGTTTAATCAAACATTTACACCAGGTCCCCCTTAGTCAGTCAGTACATGTATTTAACTCCCTCCATTTCCTCTTTCAGTCTTTGTTTGGTGTCAGTGTGTTTTCCTTCCATAGTGTTGAATATTGTTTGATCCTGAACACCGTGCGTTTTATTGTTTTAGTTTCCAAGTTTTGAGTGTTCTTACCAGACGCAAGCCATCTTGCGCGTCTTTCATTTATGATTTTTCCCATTGTTTTTTTATTTGTGCATTCACCTAAGATTTCTTTTTTGGTTTTGTACCTGCTTTTCTTTATTATTAAATCCATTATATAAGTGCCTGCCTGCCAACTGGGCAATGAATTTAATTCTGTTATCTAAATTGACTATGAAAAATTAAGAACTAAACCAAGAGTAAAAACGATATTCAATACAATTCAATAAGATGTAACCATCCCTTATGTCAAGCTCCACTATCTGAATGTTTAACAACTTAGTGGTCATATTCCAACACTCCAAAACTAGCATCCAATCTTCTTCCTGAGAAACGAGGGGTCTGGTATAGGACAACCGGTATAGACTGACCACAGTTATATCTTCAAAGCTGAGAAGGCAATGGTTTGGCAGGTCAGCTCACAAGATGCAGGAAGGACAAAGAAAGAACAATTTTAGGAACAATCGCAGAGCGTGATCTGAAACAGGATTTGAGGAAAAGAGGAGGCGTTAGCTAATCAAGGGTCCCGATGGAGGGGGGAGATAAGATGCTCAGTGGTTCAGATGGGCAAAGGAAGTCAGACACGTAAAGGAAAATGTATAGGGTTAAGAGAAGAAACAAGAATGGACAAACAGGAAAGACTGCTTTAAAAGGTCAAGGGTGATATAATCACCACTGGGCCACCTTACCCTACAAATTCCCACCATCCTCAACCCCCACCCCCGCTGCATGCACAGTCAAATTAATGTCCATGCCAGCCTTGTTCAAAGTGACAGGTGCTCTTTGTGTTTGTATTGGTCCAGCTGAACAAATTATGTTATGATCTAAGACATCAAGTGATCTTGTGAGTCAGTAATGTATAGTTTTGCCTAGTCATTCATGTGCATTGTTGAGATCCACTCCTTCTCGTCATTTCTAGTCACTTTTGTCAAAAGAAAATGTTCTGGGTTAATGTACATGTCGATTTGCTACGAGACATTCTTCCCCCATCAGACAATGACCATATCCGACTCAAGTCTCACGATCTTCAGAAATGCTTTCACAAGGAAACTGTTACTTGGCCTACCCATAACTGTGGCGGGAAGACATGATCTGAAACTAAGCAGTTACACAATTGCTTCTCAACATATCCAAACAAAACGACTACAGTCTAGGTTTGTTAGTAGGTCTACTTTACAGTATATCTACATATTATTTAACATATTCTTTTTGTGGTAGACTTGCTGAACAATATCAAAAGACCAAGATAAAAAAATACTGTAGTCATGTCATTATGTAAAATACCTCATAACATCACTGGAACATGTATTTGTTTGAGAAGAAAAACAAATAATGTAAATAAAGGTCAAGTTTGGCTAACTTGGTATAAACATGGTGCTTCTAATGACATGGTTTTGTTGGTTAGAGTCCCATCAGAGCCACAAATATAAAAGTATAAAATCGCATGCACTCTACTGTCACTCCAGATAAGTGTGTCTGCTAAGTGTTGTAAAAATATAATAATATGTAAATCAGTGGAGGCCAATGAAATATCAGTGAGGAGAATGTACTCGTATTAACTGTTAAATGAAGAAAATGTAGTGGTATCTAACACTAAGATTAATCTGTTAACTACATTCCATTTACTGTATTCCAGATATTAATATGAGCCGATTCTCTTCAGTTAAGTTTCACCTGCCTCCGCTGATGTTGTATAGACTGGAAAATCAGTTGCTTTAATCTTTTCCATAGTTGAATATTGCACTTAACAAGAAACACATACTGTAATTACAGTTTCTGGGTATTCAATAAAAAAAATGAATTATATGGAGTAAGAGAATACAAACAATATAAAAAATAAATGTTGCTTCTAATGGCACAAGTTAACGACAGTATTACAGCATTATACTGAATTTGGCGAACAGCAATGTTTCATACAATAATTTGTTAACAAGGCTATAGCCTAGCTTTTTATATGACAAATGGACATTACAAAAACTACATTTAAAACACACTTTAGTTCTCAAAGACGTCAGATTCAACCGTTATAGAGTGCCAATATATAGCTAGTCTTAATCTGTAATGATAACGTTCCATTTGCAGGAAAGCGCGCAAGTACCCAGCTGTCAATAAGCAACACCGCAAAGTTTCCAACGTTCCAGTGTTGGCTATGTAGGGCTGCAGTTACAAAACGATAGGCACACGGCTGAATACAGCATCATATGTACAGTTTATAAGGTACGTTTATGTCACTTACCTTTCCAGACTAAAGAAAGCATGAAAATTCCAAAAAACATAGAAGCGTTCTTTCGTAAAGCCATGTTGTTTTCTTCCCAGTCTGGACCTGGAGAATGTGACGGGTGGCAGGTCTTGGCAATGTGTAGACGCAGGCTGCAAAGATAATGGTGGAGACGACAGATAACGACTAGGCAATTGGTAGGAGGCACTTCTGAGGGGAGGGTGTTAAGTACAGTGACCTAATGTTGCTGTACGTACAGGTAGCCTACAATGATAATAGTGTTTCTTTTGAGGGGTCCTTTCATTTTCTGTCACATAATGAATTAGAATTGCGATTTATTATCATTAACGATTCTTAAAATGTTAGGGACAGTTAATGTATGCACTGAAAAAATTGAAAAGTTTGCGTTGTCATATTTACACAGTATTAGAGAAACAAAATACATTTGTCAAAATCACACATAATATTTTTTAAGAAAACCTGACAATGCAACTGTAAAAAATAGTCAGTGCCGGGGATTCCGGTGTTATGCCAAATTCTGTGACCTGCCGAATTCAGTGTCCCAGTGCGAAAAGCGCATGCGCTTTGTTAGAATCTTGGGCTGTGTCTCAATACGCAAAGTATGCATACTAAATAGTATGCCAGACTACGATTAGTATGTCCCAAACCATAGTACGCAAAAATAGTATGTCAGCAGTCCCCGGATGGTCTATTATTTCCGGGGGATTTTCGAAGTATGCAACCCTGCATGCTTTTTGGGCTGATATAGCCCACAGTCCGTTGCGACACAAAATAGGAGGGGTTTCCGAAGCCGAAATTCTTCTTTGGCTGTGTTTAAATGTAAGTATCCAAAAGTTAGGTAATAATAAACGAGTCATTACATTAGTTTTTGGTTATTGTACTAATATAAAATACATTTTAATTTAAATGCGAACTGGTTGTGCCAAATGTTTACTGTTCAAGCTTCGCGGGCTTCATCGCTTCTGGAAGTGGTCTAATTTTAGATGCAACGTTATGACGCGTTAGTATATCCCTTATGCTAACATACTCGCTTACTATATACTTAATAGTACGTACTTTAGCACCACCTGCGTAGTACGTACTTTTAGTATGTAGTATGTAGTATGCATATTGGGATTCAGCCTTGCTATCTGCCAGCGGGAGCGCGTGAATTAGCCTTTCGCCGAGCCCCGCCCCCCTTAGTTATTGTTGCTACGCCCGACAAACAAATGGTCAAACACCCGACCAGTGCAACAGATTGCCATAACGGAAAAGGTATACCGTGCGTGTCAGTTACCTTTTTTGGAGCATTAACTCTGCGATATCCTCAAGATCGAGGCAAAAGGGGTTACTGTATGCAGTGGAAGT
>JACXGM010002348.1:5742-47561 GCA_016801145.1 Umbra pygmaea
GGGGGGGGGGGGGGGGGGGGGGGTTTAGGACAATTCCAAGGGCCCATGACTGACAGGGGCCCCAAAAAATATGTAAAAACTACAACAGCTGCGCAGAGGGGGCCCAATTAGATTTTTGTCATGGGGCCCAAAATTCCTGACGGCGCCCCTGTGTAGGACTTTGGTTAAAAGCGCTGCATTATTGTTTAAGGCGCTGGTGTCAACCCGATTCCAATCCAAGGAGGGTCTAGTGTATGCTGGTTTTTGCTTGTATTTTGTACCAGACTGATTGAATAGGTCACTAATTGGTCATTTGTTTCGATCTGATACCAAGTGCAAGGCCAGAATATCGATACCTATACTTTTTTAATATTAAAAGCGGCTTATGTAGGGGAAAGCAGTGTGTCATGATTTATGAAGTGAATGCATTATGAATAGGCTAAAGCTGAATACATTTTCATGACCACTAAATGATTTGCAGTCATTCTAAGATGAGTGGTGTAATTTCTGTCTGCCACCTGTGAGACTTGGTAAAAAAGTGCTAGAGCTTGCTTGCGTAGTATGTGTTAGATTGTCAGTTGTTGCAGGTAGTCGTAGTGCGCACTCTTTTTGGGCAACACATACGATCGTTGTTTGAGTGCACAGCCACAAGCAACAGTAATAGAGCTGGAGAAACACAATGTGTGTGTGTACATGACAAAGAAACCTTGTTTACAGCATGACAGTTTTACTCTGATGAAATGGGTACAACCTAGATGAGAGAAACTGAAACTGGTATCGATACTATTGACAATCGATCTTCAAAAACTGTAGTATCAATATTTTGAGCTCGATCTGCCCACCCCTACAAATTGTTTAGGATCTGCCCTCACCAGGTAGTCTAGGTCTTAATTGGGCACTAATTGAAGGGAAAGACCAAAAACCAGCATACAGGCCATCCGTGGAACTGGTTTGACATCTGTGCTGGTTTAACATTTTTAACCAAAATGTTTTTTTTTATTTTGTTTGTCATCACTTTTGTACTTTCGTCTGGGATAAATGACATACAGCGGGCTCCAAAATGACTGGCACCCCTGACTGGCAATGCACAAAAAATATAATTATAGAGATAAACTTAAGGTGCCAACATGTGAGAAACACTGTACTTTATTCATGTTGCACTGGAACCAACCAAAATCATGCAATTATTTAACACAATAGAAATTTCACCAAAATCAAGGTTTCATATTGGCACTCCTTTTCAGTTCTTAGTGGAACCACCTCTGGCAACGATAACAGCATGAAGGCTTTTCCTGTAATGTCTGACAAGGTTAAGGAACACATTTGGAGGGATTTTGGACCATTCCTCTATGCAAATCCTTTCAAGATCCTTCAAATTCTTGGGTTAGTGGTTATCAACTGCCCTCTTCAACTCAGCTCACAGGTTTTCAATTGGATTGAGGTCCAGCGACTGAGATGGCCATGGAAGAGCATTGATATTGTTGTCAGAACCATTTCTGTGTGGATCTTGAGGTATGTTTTGGGGGTAATTGACTTGTTGTAAAGTCCACCTATCTAAGTCCCAGCCTTCTGGCAGAGGCAACCAGATTGTCAGCCAAAATTGCCTGATATTTGGTGGAATTCATAATGCCATCCAGCTTGACCAGTGTTCCTGGACCTCTGGAAAAAACAGCCCTAAAACATCACTGACCCACAACCATATTTCACCGTGGGTATGAGGTGCCTCTCCTTGTATGCATCTCTGTTTCAACCCAAAACATGCCAATGCTGTATCTGACCAAAACTTAACATTTTGGTCTCATCTGCCTAGAGAACCTTCTTTCAGTCATAATTGAAAGGACGTTTGGCAAACTCAAAGTGCTTGGGTCTGTGTCTTGGGGTCAGAAAGGGCTTTGTTCTGGCAACCCTTCTAAAGAGGCTGTGGTTGTGGAGGTGGCGTCTGATGGTGCATTTTGAAACCTAATGACCCCAAGAAGCCACCAAGGCCTGCAATTCTTTCACAGTGATGTTAAGGAATCACAAACAATTCAGTATGCTGCGGAGCTGGCCGTGGTGCTGAATCCACCTGTTGTGGCTTTAAATCACTGCATGGGAGTTGTCCGTTTTGCTCCCTTAAAATTGCGACATCTGTGGCATTGTGCTGTCTGATGAAACTGCACATTTTAGAGTGGCCTTTTATTGCGGCCAGCTTAAGGCACACCTGTGCAATAATCAGCATCTTGATATGCCACACCTGTGATGGATAATCTCGGCAAAGGAGAAGTGCTCACTAACACAGATTTAGACAGATTTGTGAACAATATTTGAGAGAAATAGGCCTTTTGTGTACATAGAAAAAGTCTTAGCTCTTTGAGTTCAGCACATGATAAATGGGGGCAAAAACAAAAGTGTTGCATTTATATTTTTGTTCAGGCTATGTTTCTGAAAATGTATGAACTCATTTTTGACTGTGTTTTTTATTTGACAATTTCATTTTATATTTGCACAATTCAACTTTTGCATGTGACTCGCTACAAACAAGTTTACAGCATATTGTTAGAAATCTAACTCCATAGTAGGACCTATTTTCTTGAACAGAACCTTCTGGATCTCCAAGCTGAGCTATATGTACAGTGTTCTGGTGCCCCCATCTGGCTGGCCAATCTGCTGCTAAAAAATCCTGTCCATGGTGGAACAATAAAGGTGGGGAGCACTAACTGCACCAGAGTGCCTGGACACAGCACTTAGCCGTGTTATATTGGGAATACATCACAAACTTCTGAAATGCATTATTGCTGTTATAAACCAGTCCCCAACACAATTAGAGCAGTAAAAATTAATGTCATGTCATACCCACGGTATATTATTGTCATAGTACGGTGCAATTTAGCTGACTTAAATCGCATTTTGGTACTTTATTTTTTCAAGAAAAGTGAGCCAGTTCAAAGGTTTGAAACACAGAGGCCATAGCTACAACATGCACACAGTGGTACAATGGCAACATAATGCCTACTGCAACACAGTGTTAACCAAATGATTTATTGTGCAATATATATTTTTCTCTAAATAAATATTTTTTGATAGTTTCTTTGATATTTACATAATTCACATGCTTGCTGGTTTTAGTTTGAGTTTAACTGCAACTGCTAGCCAAAATGTCAGATTACTACAGACTGATCAGATTCAAGCTACTGTACAGTACATATGAATGCAGTTGGTTTGTTTCAACAGGGATCTACGTCTATGGTTTGGTTAGTTGATCAAAATACCATAGAATGTGTTACAAGGAATACATGCATGATTGAGAAACATTACATTCTATCCTCATTCGTTATTTGTGTTTCATTTTTATTATAAAAATATATATATTTTGGCTGGTAAAACAAAAGGTAACTTTGAAGCTATGTCTTGTGGTTAGGGACAAGTGCCCCAACTAGCTAAAGCAACAGTTTATTGCCTTAAATACAATGACATGACAAAAAGAACTCCATATTAATGACAAGCTCATACGTTTGTGATGGTCATGTGTCTACATTAATGGCTATATTGTGTATTTTATCCCATGTCGTTCATCATATCTATAAATGTTCTAGTAGTTGGGTGTTCGTGCCACAGTAAAGAACGCAATGTGTAAGTTGTGTTAGTATATATGCATTTTCAGAATGTTGCTGGAGTTGAATACATTTCTAGACAGTAACAGTGTTATTTATCCACTATGTGGGTCCTCATGTGACCTTTTAGATGTCCACTCCGAGTGAATGATTTGCCACAATCAGGACAGCAAAATGGCTTCTCCCCAGTGTGAATCCTGATGTGATTTTTAAGATCACCACCACTTATGAATCCTTTGCAACAATACGAACAGCGATATGGCTTCTCTCCTGTATGAATTCTCATGTGGGTTTTTAAAGTTCCATTTCGAGTGAAGAATTTACCACAAAAATTACAACCAAACCTGGCTGCAAAGTGAGTTTGGAGGTGCTCGTTCATACTCTCTGTGGACTGAAAGCATTTTCCACAAGCCCCACAAATACCTTTTTTATCCTTTGTGTGAGTTTGCATGTGTTTGAATAATGAACCCATGTAGTGAAAGGATTTACCACACACTTTACAACAACAGAGAGTATCGTGACTGGGTGATTTTAAGAGGGAAAACTGTGTGGATTTCCAACCCTTATTATTGATGCATAAGCTCTGTCCTTTTACCAACTTTGTCCTCAGTGAGTTGAATGGCTTAAAATATGATGGAAGTGTGTCCGTCTCCCTACTACCTGCACTTCCACTGTTTTCACTCTGGCCTCCAGAACATTCTGGATTTATAGAAGAGAGGGTTTGAGAGACAATGGTTGGTTCTGATTCTCTGTAGTCCTGTCCATCAGGTTCTGTTTTGATCTGTTTAGTTGTAGTACTGTGTAAAGATTGTCTCTCTCCATTTCCTTCCTTCTGAGCCTGATATAAATGTGAGGGCTGAGGTTGGTCCCCATAATAGTCACCTTTTATAAAGGCAGGATTAGAGTCAGTGTTTTCTGAATCAAGCCCTTGAAGCTGCTCTCCCTCCTGAGAGGTCCAGAGTTCCTCCAGTTCCTTTTTAATCTGTGTGGGCTCTGGGTCCTCCTGTCCATGACTGGGGCTCCACTCCTGTTCACTGTACTGCTGCTCAGTTTCTGAGGCAGAGAGAGTTAACTGCTGGACTTCTGAAGGAACAAATAAAACAGAAAAGCCATTTTAGGTTTGTCCTGAAACATAATTTATTTTAACTTTCATAGTAATAATTTGGACTACTACATTCAAGGTTTAAACTAAAAGGCTAGTGGTAAATCCCATTGTATGGAATCCATGATCAACCAAACATGAGCAACTGGTAGCTTAATATGTTGGTTCTACATCTTATGGAAAATGGTCCTCTTGATGCAAAACATTTTTTAATCCTAAAGTTAAACTTTCATTCATCATGGATTTCATATTACGGAACGAGTAAATGACACATCCTTGTAAACCGTAGGCTACGCGTCAAAGGTCAAAATGATCCACAATAAAACGTATTTACCAGGTCTGTATAAAGGTGCGTGAGCAAGTCGATGGAGTACAGTATATTCAAAAGTATACTTTAAGTAAAATAAAATTTAACTACAGTAATATACCAACACAATATGAAAACAAATATTTACTTGATTTCAAATATTCTCTACCTGCTCTTTCTGGCTTTACCGGAGGTTGAATAACATTGTCAAGCAGGCTCTGCAGACGAACAACTTCCCTCTGATAACCTACCAAGGTTTTTTCGACAACCCCGAATATCTCTTCAGCAGCTGCTGTTAATCTCTCGTTAAGAAAAACCCTCAACACATGTATTTCAGACATGTTTACATAACACAATGTAGCTAACTGGTTATCTGTGTTTTCAAGCTCTCTTGCACTTCCGGTTCACGGCATTTTTGGAAATTTTGAAAGAAAAGCATTTTGTAAAAAAAATATATGTGGGCTAAGTCAGTGTTTAAAGCCTGACTATTGCTTCTTCGCCCAACATGAGTACAAATTGGCAAAGCGCTTTGTAGATAATTTGCATTCTGTATCTTGCCACGTCACTCTCCAGCAAATCCTTTTTTGCAGATCAAGCGCCTGTTAATGAGACAATATACAGCTCTGGAAAAAATAAATAGGCCACTGCAAAATCACCTATATCTCATCTGTGGGTTTTCTATTGATAGGTATGGGGTTGGGTAAAATTACACATTTTCTTTTATTCCATAAACTACATTTCTCACAAATTCTAAAATAAAACTATTGTCATTCGAAGCATTTATTTTCAGAAAATGATAACTGGTCAAATTAACAAAAAAGATGCATTGATGACGGACCTTAAATAATGCAAATCAAATAAGTTAATATTCATTTTTAAACAACACAATTCTAATCTTTAGTTTAAAAATAGCTCAGAATATTTGATGCAATAATATTAATAATTAATAATAATAGACTTTCATGTGTCTTGTAATGCTCCCCACCAGTCGCCTCACTAGTCCACTAGTCAGTACACACGTGGGGTGATTACACTCACCAACTATACTCAGATATTAAGTAAGTAGAGACCATCTCTGCTATAATTTGAATTAACTCATGGCACACTATAAGTGTTGCTGGATTCTTGCTCTATCGATTCCATTTGCCACAATGGAAATCCCTGTTATTGAAGTGCAAATTTCCTAATACAGAAAAACAATATGTGCCACAGTAAATGTATCCTAGAAAATCATGAGATTATTTAGGGAGTGAAAATCTGGTGTCAAATCATAACACTGTGTGCAACATCACAACTTTGACAATCAATTCAGAAGGCAGCATGTGATCAAACTTTGACCATCCTGCACCTGTGAGTATTTGCAGACATGACACAGATGAAAGGGGAATTGGACATAACAAATTCTACAAAAATCTCTGAAACTTGAGAACACCATCTCAATCAATCAATCAATCAGATTTATTTTATAAAGCCCTTTTTACATCAACCGTTGTCACAAAGTGCTTTTATAGACACCAAGCCTAAAACCCCAAAGAGCAAGCAACAATGTGAAATTGAAGCACAGTGGCTTGGAAAAACCTCCCAGTAATTTGCTTCCCAGGAAGAAACATAGAAAGGATCCAGACTCAGTGGGGTGGCCATTCCTCTGCTGGCTGTGCTGGGTGTAAAGTTCAAAAGTGCATTTTCAATTAAGGCCAAGTTGTTTATCAGTACACATTAGGGTCCTGTGAGTAGTCCTGGGTCCTGATCCATCAGGTATACAGGAACAAGGACAACCAGGTGGGCTGTGGGCAGTGACAGTGGCTTTAGACAAGATTGTTGTCAATCTTTGACTCTGGTCGTCCTAGGTCATCATCCTTGAATTCAACAGGAAACCAAAGAGATTAGACAGAGCATTTCATAAATCAACAGTACCTCATTGTAGACTGCAGATTGATAATCGTCCTCCAGCCAACGAATGAAGCCTGTACTATAGTAAACTAGGCCTCATCCCGAGGGGTAGTAGAGACATAATCGCTGCCAGCCCTAAGGCATGTATTATTTCAAAAATATGATTTAAGTTTAATATAAATCTGACAGGCAAGCTTAACAGGGAGGTACAGGCCCTCTGTCTCAAATCACTTGTCTGCCAGCTCTATCGCATGTTTTGTTATGGAAAGAGTATCATTTAAAGTTTTGATCCCTCACCGCTTTTATAGTACGACTGTCAGAGCTAACGCCCGACCACGGTACAGGCTGACTGTCTTCTCACTCGCACACTATATTTGCCCATTCATGCCCTAGTGCTAGTTATGCCCATGGTGTATTTGCACACACTAATCTGCACAGTAATGTATGTATTGTATGTCATTTGCACAATTATCATTTGCACAGTTACGCTCAATTGTTACCTATTCCATTGTTATTGCCTTGCCACTTTGCATACCAACTGATCTACTTCTCTAATTCTGACCTCCTTCACACTAACTGTACATTTACTCCTATCGTATACTTTTAATATCTGCACCCTGTATTCTTATTCTTAATTCTTTGTGTATTTTATGTGTAACTTAATGTCATCTTGCACCATTGCACTTTATATTGGCCAGGTTGTTATTGCAAATGAGAAACTGTTCTCAATTGGCCCACATGGTTAAATAAAGGTTAAATTAATTTTTTTTAAACAAACTGGGCATTGGAGAAAAAAACCCACCTCAACAATGAAATACACTGTTGTTTATACACTGCATATTAAATAGAGAATGCCCCACAATCCAAAAATGAATTTAATATGTTCAGATTGGTCAAATCTGAGTTGCTTCCTTTGAAATTGTTCACACTATATATACTTCTGTAATAAACATTTTTTTAATTTGCATAAGTAACATGGGTTTGAATGAGAACCACAAAAGTACAATCAGTTTTAATCCGTATTATCCTGCTTATCAACTGAAAAGCTTTAAGGTTATCCTAAATTTATTTTCAATCATATGTTTATAAACTATAGACTATATCAATTAGTGTAAATTGCATTGTTAGAATACCACCATAAAAGGACTACAGACAACAAACCAACATTGTTTTACATGTAGGCTATCCCAACTTAACATATTTAAACTTGTGTAGACCATTTCTCTTTTCATGAGTATCATTTTCATAATTAGCAGGTTAATATTAGTAGGTTTTATTTATTATTATATTTCCCGCTCCCCCTATTTTTCTCCCCAACTACTTTCTTATGCCCAATTCCCTTTTAAGCCTTGTCTAGTCTGCAACCCCTCTCAGGATCATTGAAGATCAATCACGCTTCCTCCAATCAGGCAGCCAAGCCCTCTGACACTTATCACATTGCTTGTTCAACACTGAGGCCTTAAGTCAGTATGCAGAAGTACACATTTGCCAACTATTTAAATTGTGGTTGAATTCATAGGCACCCGACCTGTATGCAAGGAGTCGCAGGAGAACGATCTAAGGTAATTGTGTCCAACTACTTACTCATCTACCACCCCTAGCAGGCCCCCTGGGCATAGTTGGAAATGCTGTGGCCAATGAGGATTCAAACCCATAATTACCAATGACTAGCAGCACTAGCAGAGGTAAGAAGCTGGTTAGCATGATCTGAATGGCTAGCTAGCTGAAAATGAAGTCACTCGACCTGGGAGTCCTGTAGCTGAGGAAAGGTTGGCGCCAGTTAGCGTGATCTAACATGTATTGTTTTTGTATACTTCGATGAACGCAACATAAAATTAAATGGTGTAATTGACAGACTACTGCTCAGACTGTAACACAGGGCAAGCACCCGGTTTGGCAAAGTGTCGCAAATGCGGAAGTGCCTTAAACCTGCATTCTATCAGAATTCCAGCTGGGGGCGATACGTATGGTTGCAAAAGAGTTGGTTTCTGTAATAGTCTATGAGAATGAGAGACACTTCTCACTTGATTTATTACCTCAGCAAACATTTTCATAATGAGTATATGGTCTCAATCGCTAGATTTAAGCCTTCTGCAATACATAAGGATGTTCATTTTGTGAATTATGGTCTTGTTCATTTTAAAATCTGCGATAAAGCAAAGGGGCGTTTAGGGCATGGCTTTGACGTTTGGTTGTACGACAAGACACTCAAAGGAGTTGGCAGTTCAATTTTTCCGGTAAGTAACATTACATTTTGTTTTACATTTTGTTTTAATACTGTTTTTCATTAGCATTCCAATTAATTGTTAGCAGTTAGCTAGCTAGAAGTTAACAGTTAGCTAGCTAGAAACTTTAAGTTGTATGTCTGTATTAAATTAAGTGTAATTTCTTGTTTTGTTTAGTATGTATAGTGTTATGTATAGTGATTATATAGATATTTGTTTTGTTGTATGTAACCTTTGACCTGTTTTTATGTATTTTTTAAACCTTGCCGCCAGTCTTGGCCAGGACTCCCTGGGAGAAGGCTTATTGTAACTCAATGGGACCTTTCCTGGTTAAATAAAGGTTAAATAAAAAAAAAAGATCACACATGTTTTGTCCAGTGACCTATACAGTCTATGGTCTGTTTGAATTGGAGCTAGCACGATGATGTAACTCCCAATCCACTTCGGATTATTTAGATAGTGCCCAAGTGTACTGGTGAAGGATACGATGAATAGCTAACTAGGCATTGGGCTTGTAGGTATTTGTCACAGATGTTGATGGGTGCTAACTAGCAAGCTGGCTAGGTAGCAAATATCTTGTGTTTGATGCATATTGTGTGATAATTGCGATGTCAGTTCCACAAATATTCAGTGACAGATTATTGTTCAATCTTCCAAACAAGTTTATTTAGCCTATTATTTTTAAATTAGTATGTAATTCTTTCTTATTCTTTTTATTGTTCAATCTGTACCTACTGATACAAGATAGGGCATGAAGCTCCTGGGCGATTTTGTGACCTATTGTAACTGCTAATAGTTAGAGTGAGTAGCTACAGTGCCTATAGAAAATAATCATACCCCGTAAAAATCCTTACATTTTTTCACATTACACCCTGGAAATTAAAATAAATTAAATCTAACTTTTGCCATCTGTATTTACACATTATAACCCTAGTCTTCAAAGAAAAGATAACATAAAAAAATAATAATTCTGAACAATTATTACAATATAATTAGTGAAATACAGGTATCTGGTTTGGATGAGTGATCAGCGGCTTAGATTAACCATTATAAACTTGCTCAGGTTCAACCAGTCACTACCCAGATCACACACCATACTAACTGCCCCCTACCTGACATCAATTGGAGTGGTTTGATTACTTCAAAAAAATCAGCTGTTCCATGATAAGTCCATTACTTCAAAAAATCAGCTGTTCCATGATAAGTCCATTACTAGTAGTGCATGGCAACAGGGGCGTAGCACAAGATCCTGGGCCCCATGTTATATATATAAAACATATTTCAGACTTCTCAAGGGCCCGCTCTCCCCTTGGGCCCTGGTAATCAGTATTGGTTTTACCCCCAGTCCGACACCCCTGCGTGGCAATGCAAAAAATACACCATGGTTGAGAAGGTGCTTTCAAAAGGTCTCTGAGAAAAAGTTGTAGAAAGGCACAAGTTAGAAGAAGGATACAAAGATTTCAAAGGTTTTAACTATTCCCCTGAGCACCATTCAGAGCATTATTAGGAAGTGGAAAGCATATGGCACCACCAACACCATGCCCAGATCAGGCTGTTCCTCTAAATTGAATGACTGAGCCAGGAGGACATTTATCAGGGAAGCTATCAATAGGCCAATGGCAACTTTGAAGGACTTACAAGTCCTTATGGCTAAGATTGGTCAGCCTGTTCAGCTGATAACAATCTCACAGGGTTTACACTAATCTGGCCTGTATGGTATGGTGGCAAGAAAGACGCCTCTTCTGAAAAAGGGCCACATAGAATCTCGTTTGCACTTTGCAAAAAAAGCACTTGGAAGTTTCTAATGCCATGTGGCAAAAGGTTTTATGGTGAGATGATTTAACTTTTCGGACTGAACTGCAAGCGTTATGTTTGGCAAAAACCAAACGCAGCACAACAGTATTAATTGAATAGAGCTGTGTAATGGATGCTGTAAGAGGAAAGAGTGCAAGACACCCACAAACATGTATTTAACATTTATTCTGCCATATAAAAGTGGAAACTTTAATATTCTCTGGATTCATTTGTTTTCGTCCAAATATGTATTTACATGAATGGGTTCACTGGAGAAAATACATGTCTAAATGTTGTATAACCATATACAGTTAAAATCAAAATTATTCAACCCCCACTGCAAATCAAGATTATTGTCATACTTTACAGACTGTCAGCTGTTTGCAATGAACAAATCGAACAAAAGCCATTGAAATAGCTCAACACAACAAATGCTTCAAAGGGTTGGATGAACCACGTGCGCGCCCCTCATCGTCCCACAGATCTGTACAAGGAGTTGCGGAGCAGCCAACAAGGCAGGATTAGAGAAGGAATTGGGAAGGGCAGAAAATCAAAAAAGAAGAAACAGCAAATATTCAATGCTCTGTTTCATAACCATTTTCACACTGGTTATTTTGGAACTCAGAAAATCAAAAAAATCAAAATTCAGAAAAGACTGCTTTCAAATGATTTCTTCACTGCATGTGTGATCATGTGATTTTTTAGATTACCACTACGAGTGAATGATTTGCCACAATCGGGACAACAGAAGGGTTTCTCGCCTGTGTGAGTCCTGGTATGATCTGTTAGATTGCTGCTATTGCTGAATTCTCTTCCACAATCAGTGCAGTGAAAGGGTTTCTCTCCTGTGTGGCTCCTCATGTGTGATTTAAGAGTGTTACTCTGGTTAAACTTTTTGCCACAATGACAACAACGATAAGGCTTCTCCCCTGTGTGAATCCTCATGTGTCTCTTCAGATTACCACTTTGCTTGAAGGATTTACCACAAACATGACAACAAAGCATAGGAGCAATGTGAGTTTGAATGTTGGGGTTTGTATCTGCTGTGGGACAAAATGTATTTCCACAAAAGCCACCTTCTATAGCTTTTTTATGAGTCTGAACATGTTTAAGTAATGAACGCTTATAACGAAAAGACCTTCCACACACTTTACAAGAACAGAGAACAGCATGACTTGGTGATTTCAGGTGGGACAGGGATTTCCAACCCTTACTATTGATGCATAAACTCTGTCCTTTTACCAACTTCGTTCTCAGTAAGTTGACTGGTTTACAATGTGACTGAGGTTCTTCATTCTCTATACTACCTGCACTTTCACTGTTTTCACTCTGGCCACCAGAACATTCTAGATTTACTGCAGAGAGGGTTTGAGAGACACTGGTTGGTTCTGATTCTCTATAGTCCTGTCTGTCAGATTCTGTTTTGATCTGTTCAGTTGTAGTACTGTGTAAAGAGTGTCTCTCTCCATTTCCTTCCTTCTGAGCCTGATATAAATGTGAGGGCTGAGGTTGGTCCCCATAATAGTCACTTTCTACAAAGTTAGAATTAGAGTAATTGTTTTCTGACTCAAGCCCTTGAAGCTGCTCCTCCTCCTGACTGGTCCAGAGTTCCTCCAGTTCCTTTTTAATCTGTGTGGGCTCTGGGTCCTCCTGTCCATGATTGGGGCTCCACTCCTGTTCACTGTACTGCTGCTGCTCAGGGGGCAATTCTGCCACTGGGTCAGAGAGAGTGAAATGCTGGATGTCTGGAAGAAATTATAAACCATAAAATGTATATTAGCTTTGTCCTGAAATCCTTTATGAACTTTCATATAAATAATTAGAATTTTTACATTGTTTAAACTAAATGGTCATGTCCATGACCAGTGTAAAAGCAAAACACTTTACAATTCATTATCTATGGGGAAAGAATTTGTTCCCAACCTAGAGACGGCACTACCATGGCACATAATCTCTCGGATTTCAATACTCAGGCTGTCTGCTGCGCAAAAATTTCAAAGATATTTTACTTTGACCCCCGCTGTAACTGATCTCTTGACCAATGACATTCCAGTTTTATTGTGTTGTTGTTGTAAATGTATGTTTGTCAGAGTATAAAGAACTACCATTGGATGCTGAAATCATATTACAATCCGTGTAGAATGCCATTGGCATGAAATAATGTCAGTTAGGAAAAGCCACAGCTACTAATCTGCTAGCTAGCTCCAGTGCTATAGCCGTGTGAAGCCGATGCACATGGTCCGACAAAGACTTGTCGTGAGATTGTGCATGAGAAATCCATTCATTTCAAGGACGTTGCTTCGTTATCCTAAACCGTCACGCCCAACAAAGTCAAAATTCCGGAGAACTGCTGCGCTCAAAGTTCTAATAATTTTACCCAGAATCATCTGACATCTTGTAATGCAACCAATCAGATTATAGTTTGTGGTTTTATTGTTCTATGGACCAAAATGTAGGAACGGGGACCCCCAAGTTGCTGTTATATTCAACACTAGAGACAATTGTCCACTGCATGGTTTGTTTTGTTTTTGTAGTCAGCAATTGTGTTAAACCCCTGCCACATCCTTTATTCATCTGACCCGTTGAAGTAGCCCTCCACTTTTCCCGAAATTTTAGTTTTGCAGCTTTAATTCCACTGCATAGTTAGCCCTGGATGGGAGACCAATACTGCTGGAAGTGGTGTTGGAGGGCCAGTAGGTGGAACTCTTCCTTCTGGTGGAAAGATCATTCATAATGCCCCAGGGCTGTGATGGGGACCTGTGTCCTGTGTAGGGTGCCTTTTTTCAGATGGGATGTTAAACTCTCCGTGGTCACTAAAGATTCCATGACACTATTTGTAAGACTAGGGGTGTTACCCCAGGATCCTGGACAAATATCATCATATCACCCATGTCATCCCCAGCATCTAATTTGCTTATTCATCGCCCCCCCCCCCCCACGTCTCCACAGGCTGTTGATCTAAATGAGAAGATGTACTCAGTCAACTTGCCTGATAAAGGTAAACCAAACTAAATAATAGCATCCTTCTTTTTAAATGTATTACAATTGTTTCGTAACAGATTAATTGTTTGTGATTCCTTAAATTGCGGAGCTGGCCGTGGTGCTGAATCCACCTGTTGTGCCTTTAATTTACTGCGTGGGAGTTGTCAGTTTTGCTCCCTCAATACTTCCGACATCTGTGGCATTGTGCTGTGTGATGAAACTGCACATTTTATTGTGGCCAGCCTAAGGCCAACCTGTGCAACAATCATGCTCTCTAATCAGCATCTTGATATCCCACACCTATGAGGTGGAAGGTATTATCTCAGTAAATATGTGAACAATATTTGAGAGAAATAGGCCTTTTGTGTACATAGAAAGCCTAAGATCTTTGACTTCAGCTCCTGATAAATGGGGGCAAAAACAAAAGTGTTGCGTTTTATATTTTTGTTCAGTGTAGTTATGATTCTATTAACAATTTAATGAAATATATCTTTTTTACACCAATTGTAGAGAAACTATTGCAAACTGTTCGATTTGAATAAACAGACACTCTGAGAAATTCTGAGATTTTATTTAAAGAGCCTTTTGGGAGCCAAAAGAGATGGCTCTTTTTGGTAAGGTGAGCAGAATAATCTAGCTCACTGAAACGAGCCAGAATACCCACTATCAATATTACAGGGCTGCCAACTCTCACGCATTGACCCAAATCTCACACTCTTATTTTTCACTCACAAATCGGCGTTGAATCACCTTCAAAAGTTTGATGCCCTGATAATAAAATGTATTTTAATGTAAAATTGTGACTAAATTGCGTTTCGCAAAATGTAAAATAAAATACGAGCACACTCTCAACAATAAACAATTATGGAATATGACAAATGGCATACCTGGTCTTTCTGGCTTTATTTTAGGTTGAAGAACATTGTCAAGCAGACACTGCAGACGAACAACTTCCCTCTGATAATCTACTAAGGTTTTTTCAAAAACCCCGAATATCTCATCCGCAGCAGCTGTCAATCTCTCGTTAAGAAACACCCTCAACGCATGTATTTCAGACATATTTAGATAACGAAATATATAGAAACGATAGCTCGATTGCTACGTCTTGTTAGCTTAATTGAAAAAGACTTCCGGGTGACAGAATAATGGACATTTTCAAAATAAAAGTACCCGATTTATTAATATGTTCTAACACTATTTAGTACATTTTTAACAATGATTCCTATTTGTTTATTTTTTTACTGGCATTTTGAAAATGTACAATGGAACGGAAGATTGGTCGGAGAATCGGCGCAGCGGGGGCGGTATTACAGTCATTGTATCGCACCGTTGTGACGAAAAGAGAGCTGAGCCAGAAGGCAAAGCTCTCAATCTACCGGGCAGTTTTTGTTCCTACCCTCACCTATGATCATGAAGGCTGGGTCATGACCGAAAGA
This sequence comes from Umbra pygmaea, assembly GCA_016801145.1. NCBI lineage: Eukaryota > Metazoa > Chordata > Actinopteri > Esociformes > Umbridae > Umbra > Umbra pygmaea. The sequence goes on from JACXGM010002348.1 coordinate 21,048, forward strand.
ACGAGATCCAGGGTACAAGCGGCCGAAATGGGTTTCCTCAGAGGGTGGCGGGTATCTCCCTTAGAGATAGGGTGAGAAGCTCAGTCATCCGTGAGGATCTCAGAGTAGAGCCACTGCTCCTTTGCGCCGAAAGGAGCCAGTTGAGGTGGTTGGGGCATCTGGTAAGGATGCCCCCTGGGCGCCTCCCTAGGGAGGTGTTCCAGGCACGTCCAGCTGGGCGTAGGCCTCGGGGAAGACCCGGGCTAGGTGGCGAGATTATATCTCCAACCTGGCCTGGGAATGCCTCGGGATCCCCCAGTCGGAGCTGGTTAATGTTGCTCAGGAAAGGGACGTTTGGGGTCCCCTGCTGGAGCTGCTGCCCCCGCGACCCGATCCCGGATAAGCGGATCAAGATGGATGGATGGGATGAATTTTGAAAATGTGAATTCTAGAGATCTTTGGCAATGCTGACTAGCAAATTGTTTATAAACAATTAAATTAATCTTATACGAATGACCCACTGAGAGAATAACCCAGCGACAGGTGAAAGGAATCATGAAATCAGAGGATTACCAAGGCCTTTTACAGTGAAATGTGCAACCCAATGTCAGAAAACTATCCGTGGCATGGTGGGCTAAGTCGCTGTCTTACAGGACAGTACATCGTAATAGTCAGTGTTTTAAGCATGACTATGGCTTCTCCGGCTTTGTCTGAAACCTCCAGCACAAGGTAGCGCAAATTGGTATACCAGGGATTTTGCAATGTCGCTCTCCGGTGACTCCTTTTGTGCAGATCGGGTGCCTGTAAATACAATTGAACAAGTATAGTTGGTGAGCATAATCATCCCACTTATGAGCTTACTAACTGTTTCCATGTTAGATGGGTAGTGTGAAAAAGAATTGTTTGGCCGGGTAAGTTGTGGTTGGATGAACCATGTGAGCACCATTCACCATCCTTGTTTGTGTGTATGTCTGTAATAATTGTTGGTTTGAGTGCTCATTGTTCAGTGCCATTTTTATTTGTGCATGGTTGAAAGCAAATACTGATAGTGACATAATGACATAAAGCAAATACTGATACTGAAATAATGACATACAGAATAAATATGGATTTAGAGTATGAAAAATATGAAAAATATAGACAGATATATGCAGTGTAGGAACAGTAACATTTTTAAAAGTAGGAAAAATAAGTGTAAGTGCAGTATGAACATTTTAAAGAGCAGTAGAATTTGGGTATGCATAAATGTAGTTACAGTATGTACATATCATAAAATAAATAGAACAATATGGTTGGTATGGGGTAGTGCAATGGGGTAGTGGGGTGGGGTAGGGTAGTGCAACTGTCAGGGGGGATGAGGGGTTGGTGCTTTGGGAGACCACAACATTGATGGCCACCTGCTTGTTGTCTCTGTCAAAGTGGCCATGGACGTGGTCAGATCATCAGGCACAGGCAGTCGTTATTAGTGGTTTCAGGAAATACAGCATTCAACGTGTATTAAAGTTTTTTTAACTGCAAACCTTTTCATAGAACAGATTGTAGGCATAATAGCTAAATGCATTAATAACCAAGCCAAATAATGCTGTCACTACTAACCAAGCCAAAAGGCGCTGTCACTACTACAGCTGTCAAAGTTTGCTTTGATGCTATATGCAGTTAGCATCGTTTGTTACTTACCTGGATTTAATAACCAAGCCAAATGGTGCTGTCACTACTACAGCTGTCATAGCACCGTTTGGCTTGTTTATTTATACATGTAAGTAACAAATGATGCTAACTGCCTTAATAACCAAGCCAAACGGTGCTGCCTGTCACTACTGCAGCAGTCAGAGTTAGTATGAAGTCGTAGCTAACCTCGACAATTGTAGTAGTGACAGCACAATTTGGCTAGGTTAATAACTACAGCTGTCAGAGTTAGCTTCACCTTCATACTAACTATAACAGCTGTAGTAGTGAAAGCTCTGTTTGGCTTTATTTTACTTCTGTATTACTTCACTACATGTAATTTGGAAGGGCATCTTTTTTTGTTGAATACCCATGAAAATATTGTAATGATACATTTACCTTTCAGTCATTTAGCAGACACTCTTATCCAGAATTACTTCCATTAAGTTTTTGGACATTCCCCTGGAGCAGCTTTGGGTTAAGTGCCTTACTCAAGGGTACAGCAATAGTTGACACAGTCAGGTGTCAGCCTGTCAAATTTCTGACTACAAGTCTCACTCTGATGCACAAATTAGGTGCATTGACAATTTCTGAAGGTATTTCATGACATCCAAAATATTCAAGGGATCCAGTTACATAAACCAACCTTGTATGTTGACGGATTCCAGTTACATAAACCAACCTTGTATGTTGACGGATTCCAGTTACATAAACCAACACTGTATGTTGACGGATTCCAGTTACATAAACCAACACTGTATGTTGACGGATTCCAGTTACATAAACCAACACTGTATGTTGACAGATTCCAGTTACATAAACCAACATTGTATGTTGACAGATTCCAGTTACATAAACCAACATTGTATGTTGACAGATTCCAGTTACATAAACCAACACTATATGTTGACAGATTCCAGTTACCTAAACCAACACTGTATGTTGACAGATTCCAGTTACATAAACCAACCTTGTATGTTGACAGATTCCAGTTACATAAACCAACACTGTATTTTGACAGATTACATCCCAGGTCGTTGCTGTAAATAAGAAATTGTTCTTAGTCAACTTACCTGGTTAAAGGTTAAATTAAAAAAAAATAATAATAATAAACTAACCTTGTATGTTGACAGATTCCAGTTACATAAACCAACCTTGTATGTTGACAGATTCCAGTTGCATAAACCAACACTGTATTTTGACAGATTCCAGTTACATAAACCAACACTGTATGTTGACAGATTCCTTCATTCTTTTCTTTAAAAATGCTATTTGTAGATTTCATGCAGAATTACACAGCGTATTAAACAGAACTTCGTTCTCATTCAGTGACCGGCTTCCAAAAGCTGTAGAAAAAGTCATTCATGATATTTAAAAAAAAAAAGACAAATCTGTTTAGATGGGACAATGATCTACAATATGCAGTGAATATTTTGCCATTTTAATAGGAACTGCAATGAGGACATTAGTTGTGCTTCCACATTGTTTGTCAAGGGGCAAACACCGGTCTGTCATCAATATAACATATGCATTTTAGCCTGTGCTGTTGTGTGTACCAAAGCATTGCTTATGACAATATTATCAGAAAAATCGTTTATAAGATTTTTATTGTATAAATAAATACGGGTACTCTTTTTATTTATGAGCTAGTCACATGGAAGAGAAAGTAGTTCAGTTGTTACGTCTCAAATTCTACAAGAGCACCTTTAAGGAAGTCTAAATATGCTTAATACATTATACCAGTGAAACAATTTAAACTCCAGATGTATTCCTAATGTTACCAGTGAATGCTGTGTTGCTGTGATTTACAACCATAAACATACTGATCTATTGAATCTGCTATTTGTTTGTGTAGTGATATGTCCTGGACTGATATTAAACTTTACCTGGGCAAGAAAATGCACACCACCATTGATATATCCAAATTAGACACACTTTTTTATTAGTCAATTTCTATTTTTAAACATCAATATGTAAAATAATACACTGTGTGTACAATTTTTAGGCAAGTATTCTTGAGGATTTTGTTATTGAACACCTACAGTGCTCTTGGTCAATCAAAAATGTAAATACACCTCAAACCTAAAAAGTTAAGAAAGTAAAAGTGAGGTCTTGGCTTTCTTTAGAGAAAATCTATTTGTGCACAATTGTTGGGCAACTATTAGTGTGCAGAAAGTTTCCCATCTCACTTTTTGATTTCCATCTGCTAAAGTGAGAATAATAAACTAACAACTCAAAATTTACAAATAAACATTTCTGACATTTCAAAACAAATCAGTCACCAATATAGCCACCCTTCTTTTCAATAATAGTCATTAGCCTTCTATTCATGAAGTCTGTCTATTTCTTGATCTGTTGACAATCAACTTTTTGTGCAGCAGCAACCACAGCCTCCCAGACACTGTTCAGAGAGGTGTACTGTTTTCCTTCACTGTAAATCGACCATTTAAGAAGGAACCACACGTCAATAGGGTTTAGGTCAGGTGAGGAAGGGGGCCATATCATTATTCTTCATTTTTAAGGCCTTTACTGGCTTGCCACGCAGTGGAGTACTTCAACGCATGCGATGGAGCATTGTCCTGCATAAAAATCATGGCCTTCTTGAAAGATGCAGACTTTTTACTGTACCACTGCTTGAGGAACGTGTTTTCTAAAAACTGTTTTAAAAATGTTTCAACTTGTGTCTTGTTCAGTGGCAGTCGGGTTTCAGCCCTCCTTACCTTGGCCATGTCTCTGAGTACTGAACACCTTGGACTTCTGGGCACACCAGGTAGGTTGCAGTTCTGGAATATGACAGCACTGGAGGATAGGATCCTGGTATCTTCACGTTTGAGTCTTCTAAAATCTTTGGCAGTTAATTTGCTTCTTTTTTCTTCAAAACATTTCTGGCAAACCTGTTGACTATTTGCTACAAAATGTTTGATGGTTCTGTGATCACATCTCAAAATCTTAGCAATTTCAAGAGTGCTGCAACCTTCTAAAAGACAATTTTCTCTTTTTTGGCCCATTTTTGCCTGAGGAACAGAAAATGCCTTATAATTATGCACACCTTGATATAGGGTGTTGATCTCCTTAAGCCACACCCTCCCTCATTACACAAATACACATAACCTGATATGGTTAAATCCAATAATCATTACAGCTTGGAGTATGCATAATAATGATGATATGGTCAAAATACCGACTAGCCAAATAATTGTGCACACTCTTAAGACATTTTTCTCCCCCCCCAATTAAGATGAACATACAGTGCCATGCAAAAGTATTTGGCACCCTTGAACATTTCAACCTTTTGCCACATTTCATGCTTCAAACATAAAGATATAAAACTGTAATTTTTTGTGAAGAAGCAAAAACAAGTGGGGCACAATCATGAAGTGGAACAAAATTTATTGGATATTTAAAACTTTTTTAACAAATAAAAAACGGATAAAATGGGTGAGCAAAATTATTCAGCCCCTTTACTTTCAGTGCAGCAAACTCTCTCCAGAAGTTCAGTGAGGATCTCTGAATGATCCAATGTTGACCTAAATGACTAATGATGATAAATAGAATCCACCTGTGTGTAATCAAGTCTCCGTATAAATGCACAGGCTCTGTGATAGTCTCAGAGGTCCGTTGAAAGCACAGAGAGCATCATGAAGAACAAGGAACACACCAGGCAGGTCCGAGATACTGTTGTAGAGAAGTTTAAAGCCGGATTTGGATACAGAAAGATTTCCCAAGCGATAATATTGAAATGGAAGGAGTTTCAGACCACTGCAAATCTACCAAGACCCGGCCGTCCCTCTAAACTTTCAGCTCATACAAGGAGAAGACTGATCAGAGATGCAGCCAAGAGGCCCATGATCACTCTGGATGAACTGCAGAGATCTACAGCTGAGGTGGGCGAGTCTGTCCATAGGACAACAATCAGTCGTATACTGCACAAATCTGGTCTTTATAGAAGAGTGGCAAGAAGAAAGCCATTTCTGAAAGATATCCATAAAAAGTGTTGTTTAAAGTTTGCCACAAGCCACCTGGGAGACACACCTAACATGTGGAAGAAGGTGCTTTGGTCAGATTAAACCAAAATCGAACTTTTTGGCACCAATGCAAAACGTTATGTTTGGCGTAAAAGCAACACAGCTCATCACCCTGAACACACCATCCCCACTGTCAAACATGGTGGTGGCAGCATCATGGTAAGGGCTGCTTTTCTTCAGCAGAGACAGGGAAGATGGCTAAAATTGATGGGAAGATGGATGGAGCCAAATACAGGAACATTCTGGAAGAAAACCTGATGGAGTCTGCAAAAGACCTGAGACTGGGACAGAGATTTGTCTTCCAACAAGACAATGATCCAAAACATAAAGCAAAATCTACAATGGAATGGTTCACAAATAAACATATCCAGGTGTTAGAATGACCAAGTCAAAGTCCAGACCTGAATCCAATCGAGAATCTGTGCAAAGAACTGAAAACTGCTGTTCACAAACGCTCTCCATCCAACCTCACTGAGCTCGAGCTGTTTTGCAAGGAGGAATGAGCAAATATTTCAGTCTCTCGATGTGCAAAACGGATAGAAACATACCCCAAGCGACTTAAAGCTGTAATCGAGGCAAAAGGTGGCGCTACAAAGTATTAACTTAAGTGGGCTGAATAATTTTGCTCGCCCAATTTTTCATTTTTTTATTTGTTAAAAAAGTTTGAAATATCCAATACATTTCGTTCCACTTCATGATTGTGTCGCACTTGTTGTTGATTCTTCACAAAAAATTACAGTTTCATATCTTTATGTTTGAAGCCTGAAATGTGGCGAAAGGTCGAAAAGTTCAAGGGGGCAGAATACTTTCGCAAGGCACTGTAAAAATGAATTACATTGTGAGTTTTAATATTTCATTGCAAATTGTTTGAAATTAATGACTTCCTGAAGTCTTAAACCATAGAAATTGAATTTATAGAAAGGCCATTCCAATTCAAATCAATGTAGAAGAATGGTCAGAGCAGCAGCCATTTTTATGTGTACCATTCCATTGCAAAGATCTAGAGGCCTACTTACGCATTAAACCAATTTGCATTTTGTCACCATGACAACTAACAACAATTGCCATTTTTTGTGTACTAATTGAATGACCAAACCAAGCAGTTCAATAGCCTTTCTATCCATTCGATTTCTATGTCTGGAACTTATTGAGAAAACCAGATGCTGGGTTTCTTACCTGGTGATGCTCTGCCAGGCCTTTACCACAGCTATTTTCAGTTCCTGCTTGTTCAGGAGATGGGATGAATGAGCCAATTGAAAGTAGGGGTTCATTAGGTTGCCATAACGGAGTTTTGAAATGTAGCCAGGACAACAGGGTTTAACACCCCTACTCTTATGATAAGTGCCATGGGATCAAAGTAAGTCATGGACACCATTTTAAGGGTGCATCCGAAAGAGGAAGACAACACCCTACAGAGGGCAGATGTCCCCTTCACTGCCCTGGGAATGATTTTTAGACTAGAGGAAGGAGTGCCCCCTATTGGCCCTTCAATTCCACTTCCTGCAGCATTTGTTTCCCAATTAGGCCCGACCCTGCTAAGCTTTAGAAGCAAACCAGCAATGGAGCACAAGGTGCTATGTTGCCGGTGATTGACTTGGCCACTGCAAAACATTTCACTTTTTTGTCTTGAATTCCTGGGTTGCTTTTGCATTATGCATCAGGTCTCTGTCCATCTGCACTGTGAGGTTTCGCAACATTTGGCTGAATCTCATCAGATATTATAATCCTAAACACTTCAGAATTCATCCTTACATCATCAATGAATACAAGAGTTCCATTGGTAGCCACACATGCTCATGCCCCAACACTTCCTCCACATACTTCCTAAATTAGGCGGTATGCTTCCGATCAAAAGCAGTCATTTCCCTTTTCTGTACACTGCTCCATCATTCTAGTACAAGTTGACCATTGTCTCATGTTCAAAGGATAATGTTTAAGAACTGTACAGGTTATTTTAGATATTTTTGTGGCTAAATCCTATCTGATCTGGCTGTTTTCAGGCATACCATACCAATTGTTTACATCTTGTGGTAAAACCTCTGTATTTACTCTGAGGTCTTCCTGGCCGTAGAACAGCTGAACTGCAAATTGTAAATTTTCTTTTGTCCCCTTAAAATGGGGAGGATCACATACAAATAGTACTGTAATTCCTTCACCATTCACCGGATTTTGATGTAAAAACCCTGAAATTAAAATGAAAGTCTGCACTTCTTATTTGTTATTGAATTTCATTTCCAATATTATGTGGTAAACGGCTAATATAAGTGCCCAATTATTTTTTGGATCTAAGAGTATATTTGAAAATAGCACATTGAGCTTCAATAACATTCACAGTCAGGTGGGTAGGAAAACAAAAACACTTTTTAATTTTGTAGCTTGGAAAAAAGACAACAAGGAATGTGGTTAATGTAATTATGTTTAATTATATGGAATGCACAGACCATAAATATATAAATATATCTGAGTGTTCAAGTAATTTCGGTGAAGTATTATTATTTCTGCACTGTGTGAGACGTCATGTGATTTTTTAGACGCTCACGCCGACTGAATGATTTACCACAATCAGGACAGCAAAATGGCTTCTCCCCCGTGTGAATTCTGGTGTGTTTTGTTAGATTGCTGCTGTTGCTGAATTCTCTACCACAATCAGTGCACTGAAACGGTTTTTCTCCTGTGTGGCTCCTCATGTGTGATGAAAGACTTCCACTCTGGTTGAATCCTTTGCCACAATGACAGCAGCAATATGGCTTCTCCCCTGTGTGAATCCTCATGTGTCTTTTCAGATTACCCTTTTGCTTGAAGGATTTACCACAAAAAAGGCAGGACAAATATTTCTCTCCTGTGTGTCTCCTTATGTGCATTAGCAATGTAGTGTCCTTGCCAAAGCATTTACCACAAACATGACAACGAAGCATAGGAGCAATATGAGTTGGAACTGGGGGAGTTGTATCTGTTGCTGGACAAAATGTATTTCCACAAGAGCCACCTTCTATAGCCTTTGTATGACTTTGAACATGTGACTGAGGTTCTTCATTCTCTATACTACCTGCATGTTCACTGTTTTCACTCTGGCCTGCAGAACGTTCTAGATTTATTGCAGAGAGGGGTTGCGAGACACTGGTTGGTACTGATTCTCTGTAGTCCTGTCCGTCAGGTTCTGTTTTGATCTTTTCAGTTGTAGTACTGGAAAAATATTTTTTCTCTCCATTTCCTTCCTTCTGAGCCTGATATAAATGTGAGGGCTGAGTTTGTTCCCCATAATAGTCACCTTTTATAAAGGCAGGATTAGAGTCAGTGTTTTCTGACTCAAGCCCTTGAAGCTGCTCCTCCTCCTGAGAGGTCCAGAGTTCCTCCAGTTCCTTTTTAATCTGTGTGGGCTCTGGGTCCTCCTGTCCATGACTGGGGCTCCACTCCTGTTCACTGTACTGCTGCTGTTCAAAGGGTAAAAATGCTTCTGAAGCAGAGAAGATTAGCTGCTGGACATCTGGAAGAGATAAAACTGAAAATTATTTAACTTCATCCTTATAAATAGAAATGTACTTTAACTTTCTTATTAATATTTAAACGTTTACATTTCAGTATAAACTAAAGGCTAAACAACTATTCCATAGCACAGAAACCATGACCAACCAAACATTAAGTTTATACCCACTGAATGGTTCCTGACTACTGGTTCTCTAATAGTAAGGAACGATATCTAGCACGCACAAGACACGCAGATGTTATTGCATTCTATGGTGAAAATCTTGTGCCATGACTCCAGCAAAGCAGTAACGATAAAAAGGTTCAAAGACGATACATTGTGTCTTTTTGTAAACTAAAGTTATAACAAGTATAGACAATAAGGTGTAAAAGAATACAGCTGTCAACATATCATAAACAGTCCATACATGTTATGGCCCTTTTTTGTGCAGTTGCTTTTAAAAATATTCTCTCCACTTTTTCTTCCCACATTTTACTGTATTACAACACAATAAAGGATGTAATCAGGGTTTTGCCCCTGATCGAAAAGGTCCGTAATGTTAAGTTGGAAAATAAAATATGAAAATTCAAATTATCTACAAACTTTAAATTCTGGTATGTTTTGGCATTGATCTAACACCATATTAAGTCTACTGGGGGTGGGGGGCTTTCAGCCCCATGCATGACAGGCGATATGAGCTGCACACCACGCATAGTAAAGGTCTCAGCACAAGGGACGTGGAAGAGCAGCATTGCGTCTGAAAAACCCATTAATTTCAATGTCCTCGCCTATACCGCTGCACCCAGCAAAGCGATGTGCACATCTCCAAAAAACCATGGAGGATTACAATTTGTGGTAAGATCATTCTATGAACCAAAATAGAGAAAGAACTGATGTGTACTTGAGTTTCTACAGTGATGCCTTGCCTGTACCTTGCGTGGGGCACAGCTCATGTCGCCTATCATGTGCACAGGGCTTGAAGCCCCCCCCACCCCTGGTACAAATACTACAGTTTAACCTTTGTAGATCATTTGGAGAAATTTTTTTTTTTTCATTTTAACATTTTGGACCTTTGTGTTGATTAGTGGCAGAAACACTGCATTACATCCTTTCAGATTTTTGGGTCCCTGTTTGTGTTTCTGGCTATACTGCCTCAAGTGCCCGAGGATTTGAGACTATATTTGGATTAAACACATCCTAGTGAACATTTATCCATAGCACAATTCGGCACGAGCTATAGTTTTGGTGTTATAGAGCAATCTGCATAGGCAAGCATGATATGTATAATGTACACATAACCATTGTTTTTAAAACCTTTTTGAAATATATTTTTACTGTTCCACATAACTCAAACTTTATACATGCTCAAAACAGCATAAAACTGGCCTTTGTTTAGAGTTGTTTAGAGTAACCTAATTAAAAGTATTTTACACTTCGATATGCATTGACCTTCAAGCTTTAATTTTGAAGGTTCTCATTATACCGAACATATTAGTCATCTGAAGTGTTGCTAGCAGAATACTAGTGGGCTATTTGCAACACATAAGCTGTGTCTCAATGTGAAGCCTGCCTCCTCCGAAGGCCGCATTTAAAGGATGATTGTGTCACAGCAGTGCTACGAAGGCTGTCTCAATTCAAACACTGCACCCTTCGAAGGCCGCATTCATCACCGCAGCGCGACAAAGGCTGCCCCAGTTTGGAATTTCATTCACTTCGCAGCCTACCCTTCCCCAAAATTCCTAGCGCGCAGGTGACGATGCATTTGTATTAAAAGAAAATAGCGGGTGTTAATAGTGTGGTGGCCGTGGAATTCACATATAAATGTGAAAAGTTTTTCATTGTTTTTATTTTCATGCTTTACTGTGTGAAAACAAAACAGGGTTAAAACTTTTCAACCCATTCGACCCTCTCACTTTGCCTCTTCCTGGAGCTGTATTCTGCTAGCAACACTTAACGAGGACATCATAAATTTGTTATAATGATAACACCTTCAAAATTAAAGCCTGAGTGTCAACGCATATCATGGGCTGTGTCTCAATGTGAAGGCTGCATCCTTCGAAAGCCGGGGACTTCGAAGGATGCAGCCTACATTTCCGTCGGAGGCTGCGAATGTAGCCGTCATTGGATAACCGATTGAGCCACCAGGTGTTCCCGATTACCGCCTAGCAAATGCTGTGAGAGGAGAGCTGCCATCCTACATCATCTGTGAAATTTCAAGTAACTATTGAACCTGAATTGCTAACTTTCATTTCTATTGTATTTATGTTACTGGAGGAATTATACACTTTGATATACACTCACCTAAAGGATTATTAGGGACACCATACTAATATTGTGTTTGACCCCCTTTCGCCTTCAGAACTTCCTTAATTCTACATGGCATTGATTCAACAAGGTGCTGAAAGCATTCTCTAGAAATGTTGGCCCATATTGATAGGATAGCATCTTGCAGTTGATGGAGATTTGTGGGATGCACATCCAGGGCATGAAGCTCCCATTCCACCACATCCCAAATATGCTCTATTGGGTTGAGATCTGGTGACTGTGGGGGCCATTTTAGTACAGTGAACTCATTGTCATGTCAAGAAACCAATTTGAAATGATTTGAGCTTTGTGACATGGTGCATTATCCTGCTGGAAGTAGCCATCAGAGGATGGGTACATGGTGGCCATAAAGGGATGAACATGGTCAGAAACAATGCTCAGGTAGTCTGTGGTATTTAAACGATGCCCAATTGGCACTAAGAGGCCTAAAGTGTTCCAAGAAAACATCCCCCAAACCATTACACCACCACCACCAGCCTGCACAGTGGTAACAAGGCATGATGGATCCATGTTCTCATTCTGTTTACGCCAAATTCTGACTCTACCATCTGAATGTCTCAACAGAAATCGAGACTCAGACTTCTCATCAGACTTACCAGTCTTCAACTGTCCAATTTTGGTGTGCTCTTGCAAATTGTAGCCTCTTTTTCCTATTTGTAGTGGAGATGAGTAATACCCGGTGGGGTCTTCTGCTGTTGTAGCCCATCCGCCTCAAGGTTGTGCGTGTTGTGGCTTCACAAATGCTTTGCTGCATACCTCGGTTGTAACGAGTGGTTATTTCAGTCAAAGTTGCCCTTCTATCAGCTTGAAGCCGTCGGCCCATTCTCCTCTGACCTCTAGCATCAACAAGGCATTTTTGCCCACAGGACTGCCGCATACTGGATGTTTTTCCCTTTTCACACCATTCTTTGTAAACCCTAGAAATCATTGTGTGTGAACATCCCAGTAACTGAGCAGATTGTGAAATACTCAGACTGGCCCGTCTGGCACCAACAACCATGCCACGCTCAAAATTGTTTAAATCACCTTTCTTTCCCATTCTGACATTCAGTTTGGAGTTCAGGAGATTGTCTTGACCAGGACCACACCCCTAAATGCATTGAAGCAACTGCCATGTGATTGGTTGAGTAGATCATTGCATTAAGGAGAAATTGAACAGGTGTTTCTAATAATCCTTTAGGTGAGTGTATGTTGACATTTAGCCTTTTACTTTGAAGGTTATCATAATACCGAACTTATGACATCATCGTTAATTTTGCTAGCAGAATACAGCTCCAGGAAGAGGCAAAGCGAGAGGGTCCAATGGGTTGAAAAGTTTTAACCCTGTTGTTTTCACACAGTTGAAGCATGAAAATAAAAAACAATAAAAACAAAGAAAAACTTAACTCAACATTTATATGTTAATTCTATTCTCCGCCTACCCAAGAATAGAACTGCCAGTTCAATGTTCCGCAGTCATGAACACACACACACACACACACACACACACACACACACACACACACACACACAGAAACTAAGAGATCGACGGGGAGAGAGAGCAAGCTACGGTAGTTAACGGAGCACAACAGGTGATACCGAAGCCACAAAACAAATGCAACTAAGTCTGCACACTTGATATGTGGTGGGGCTGTAGCTCAACTAAGACATACCCTTGCGCTGCCCCTGTCGCCTGGATGCAGTGGAAAGTTATGTCAGGATTGTCTGTTTGTGACATCTCTTGGCTTGATTGCTATGACTGAATGATTCCTGCCCCCTAATTAGCTTAAACATACAATATGTAGTTTTTGGCCGCTAGGGATCACTAGATGTACTTGGATGACGTCGGGAAGTAGTGTGGGATCATGGGTTTTGTTATCGTCGTCAATGACAACCTTCCAATCTAGCGTCTCCGGCAGAAAAAATGTTCACTGACAAAGTAATGTATTGTTAAAAATCTTAACTTTATTGACATTATGTTTGACGGTTCCCTGGATATGGAGGACCAAGTCTGCCAAAATAAGAAATAAATAAATAATAAATAAATAAATATATATATGCATCAATAAAAATATTTATACATAAAAATAGAGATAAAAATAGAAATATATAAAGTTATACATGTATTAATCAATATTATTTCCCTATTTATTTATTTCTGTGATCATTTATTTCAGTTTTTATACATTTTATATTAATTTATTTCCATATTCTTTTATTTTTGTATTTCCAGATCCTTAAGCTAATGAGGAGGCTGTCAATCAAAGCATGTCACGGTGTCACCTTTTTCCCATTGGTTGATCGGTATCAGAGTGTGAAGATCGATTTTACATGCCTAGATTACTACGTTGGTAGGTAGGCTTCATACAGTCTCTTGCCAGAGAGTTGAGTCTTGGCTACCCTAGGTGAAAATGCTAGCTTTGGTTATTATTTGATTATTAACTTTTTCTCGTGGAGGTTCTTGCTGAAAGTTTATTGCAGTAAGCAGCATCTAACGACACAGAAGTTGACCCTGCTAGTGTAGGAATTTGGATGAAGTGTGATCATCGCCTTAACTTTTCGATATACGATTCTGTTAAAGCCGGAGCAGTTCTCGACGCCCTTCTCATTGTAGCCTATCAATTTCATCAAAGAATAGAACCGCCAGTTCAATGTTCCATTGTCTTGAAAACATACGCACACAAACACACCAAGTCACCCACACACACACAGAAACTAAGTTCGCCGGACCGAGAGAGCAGCTACGGTAGTTAACGGAGCACAACAGGTGACACCGAAGCCACAAATAAACGCTACTAATCGGCACAGTTAGTTGGATTTTCTGTTTGTGACATTGCATCTCTTTTTGGGGTTGGTGAAAGAATCATTTATCCTACAAACCAACCCCGTGTTGTACCCTTGGTTCCTCCCCAGCTGCATTTTTTACGTTCACAATCTGTTTCTATCACAGACCCGTGGTTTCTATCTCCCGCTCTTTGATTGCTTGCTATGGTTGAACGATTAAGTCCCGCCCTCTCATTAGCTTAAGGATGTAGAAATACGGAAATAAATATATACGGAAATAAATAAATACAGAAATAAAAGAATATGGAAATAAATGAATATAAAAGTAAATAAATACAGAAATAAATGATCACAGAAATAAATAGATAAATAATATTGATAAATAAATGTATATTTTTATGTATATTTTTATTAACACAATTTATTTATTTATTTATTATTTTGGCAGACTTGGTCCTCCATACCTGGAATTTAGAGCAACTAAAGCAGTCAAATGTTATGACGCCATTGACAGAAGACAAAATGAAACGTCCTGTGTCTTCAAATTACATTACAAATTTCTCTGGGTTTGAAAGTTGGTGGAAACATTTAGGATGATGCAAGTAAACAACTAAGAAATATATATAATATAGGTAGCTATAGTGATGTTTGCTTTTTTAATGCAAAGTACGTCTTTTGTTATGGTTTTGGAAAACCACATATTGTACCTTTAAGGATGTGGAAATACAGAAATAAATATATACGGAAATAAATAAATACAGAAACAAATGATCACAAATAAATAAATAGATAGGGAAATAATATTGATTAATAAAATGTATAATTTTATATTTAAATATATGTTTTTAATGATGGATATATTTATTTATTTATTTATGCAGATTTGGTCCTTCATAATGGACAAATAGTCTTTAAACGCTTCAGATGTACAGTTATTCACTGTCAAAGTGACGCCAAAAAGAATGGGAATCTATGGAATGCTAGCGGAAGGGAGAATGGGGAGGCTGCAGACCTGGAGCCGACAGATATACGACCCAGACAGTTTTAAGCCCCAGACAGTTTGAAGCCCCTGTTGTTCCTGATGCTTCAGAACTTGCAGCGTGATACAGACAGGCGATTTTTACTTTCTATCATTACATTAACAATAAGCCTAACCCAAACCCTAACCTTAACCACTCAGAAACCTTGCAGTTAAGCCCATCTAAAATATTAAGAATAACTTCAGTATGTACAATACTGAATGTTACGTCAGACATACATTAATTTGATAACGTGCTGAAAGAAACAAAAAATATATTTCTACCCCTACTGGACGCATTAGGAATAACAGGGGCCTAAAACTGTTCAATGGGCCGTAAAACTGTAGCCTGGGCCGTATATCTGCCAGCTCCAGGTCTGCAGCCTCCCCATTTAGGCGGGAGGTGATGGCTTGTCAGCCTCAGAATCTCCCCATAGGAGGTAAGCTTTGTGGATGCTCGCTTACCCCCTTGCGGAGGACACACAAAATCCGCTAGTCCTCCATTTTGGTTAATGAAACGATGAATACATAGTACTCTAATCCGATTGGTTGCGCATCAGGAGTTAGGCAGTTTCTGGAGTAAAATTATTTTAATTTTGAGCACAGCGACTTCATGGTATTTTGAAGAGGTGCGCATCACTTTGCTGGAAGCAGGTTGGGAAAGCGCAGCTGTCCTTCCTTGAAACCAAAGTGTTTCTCTGGCGTAATGTCGCGTACCATGTTTGTTATTGGGCTTTAATCGAGTGAAGCGGAATGTAAAATTCAGTTCTGAACGTCATATACCACTTTAAAACAATGTGTTTTTAGAGCTTGTCAATGAGAAAAGAAAAGTACAGTACAATACTAAGATTTCATCCACAAGAGTAACTAGATTTTACATAGCTAGTATGTTCGTTCTACAATTTTAAGGTAGATAGATACAGTCAAAATAAAATACCTGGTCCGTGTGTCTCTATCTGAGGTTGAAGAACATTGTCAAGCAGACTCTGCAGACGAACAACTTCCGCCTGATACTCAACTAGGGTTTTTTCAACAACCCCGAATATCTCATCGGCAGCAGCTGCTAATCTCTTCTTCAGAAAAACCCTCAACACATGTATGTCTGACATTTTAAGATAATACAGTGTATGTACTATAGAAGCTGCTGTGCTTTCATCCCTGGCAGTATCGGTGCATTCAGATTGCGCATGACCGATAAAAGGAACCCTGTTGAAGTCAGGCTCCAATCATTTTGCACCATTGCCTTTTGCTGAAGAGGTCATGGTGTACGGTGGCCCATCGGGGCACAACACTACTACATTAACGAAGGTAGACAACAAAACCACATTAAACCACAACAACATTAACAAAAATTAAACATTCATAAAAAACGACAATCAATTACTTACAACACCACAACATTAATAACCGTTCTCGCAGCAGAATGCTGGCACGATTGCATTTTGTTTTTCTCAAAAATAATATCGCTTTCAACGCATTGCAATAATCATTGAAAATTCATTGTAAAGCTAGTGAATTGTAACGAAACGCAATTATGTCATGTTAAAAGATACACTTAAGATTATTTGATAGCAAAACATTTTAAATATGTTTTTAAAAACAATTGTAAAATACACACTGTAAACTCCATTATATTAAATATGTTGTCTCAGAACTAAAAAACAACAACCTACTACATAAAGTGAAACATAGGCATGCACACTAGGATAGTCTAATTTCCTCTGGGACAACAGTTGGGCCAGAAGCATAATTTCAAAGAGCCAGTACCTCTCTCCCATTCGAAAAACACAAAATATTTGTATTTTGCTAAGAAACATGTTTAAAATATATTTTTAATAAACTGTCTGTGCACTTACAAAGTTCTCAATGCTTCGGTTTGCATGTAGGGACCCTCGTTATGCTACCATGGAAGTGTGGAGCCATTTTGAGCCTTGTTAGTGGTATAAAATTACTACTTATTTTTACTTCATCCATGCCCTCACAACTAGCGTTACAAGGTAATTACCAGTTTGCACTGAAACTGGGCACATTCGATTAGCATGAAAACATATCCAAGAGAATGGTAGTCTACAGTCGAGGATTGTAGAAATCTCAGGCTTGATTGCATTTATTGTCTCCAAAGTCTGTGCAACAAAATATTAGGTTAGGGGTCCTAATATTTCTGTCCTAGCCATTTTAATTTGTTTTACTATTTAAAGTATATATCACATCGTAAATAAATAGGGTTGTTTTGTTATACTCAATGGGACGTAAAGATTAGTAGATAACAAATACTTTTGGCAAGTTTGACTTAGTTCAGAGAAAACTGTGAATAAAAAAAGTGGATGGGTACCAATACATTCAGCAATGTCTGTATATATATATACACACACAATTTTTTTGCTCAATCAATTGGTCCTTTTTATCTAATTTCAGATTGGCTGAGGACCTGATACCGTTCCATGTTAGAATTATGCAGAAAATCAGACAGGGGCAAAATATTTTTCATGGTACATTATCTAGATGTCCATTCAGGTGGGTGACTGTGCTACAAAACAGGGAAGTAATTTGTGTTCTCTTGGGAAATCATGTTAATTTTACAGATCAGAATAACGTTTTGAAAATTCAGCTTTGAAATGATTTCTCCACCATGTGGGTCATCATGTGATTTTTTAGATTTCTACTTCTAGTGAAGGATTTGCCACAATCACGGCAACAGAAGGGTTTCTCCCCCATGTGAATCTTGGTGTGTTCTGTTAGATTGCTGCCATTGCTGAATTCTCTACCACAATCAGTGCACTGAAACGGTTTCTCTCCTGTGTGGCTCCTCATGTGTGATTTTAGATTGTTACTCTGGTTAAATCCTTTGCTACAATGACGACAACGATAAGGCTTCTCCCCTGTGTGAATCCTCATGTGTCTTTTCAGATTACCACTTTGCTTGAAGCATTTACCACAAAAATTACAACAAAGCATAGCAGAAATACGATTTGGAACAGGGGGGGTTGTAGCTGTTGTGGGAGAAAAAATATTTCCACAAAAACCATCTTCAGTAGCCTTTGCATGAATATGAATATGTTTAAGTAATGAACACTTGTAACGAAAAGACCTTCCACACACTTTACAAGAACATGGAGTGCCAGGACTTTGATTGGGTGAGCTCCAACCTTCACTACTGATGCATGAGCTCTGTCCTTTTAATATCTTTGTTCTCTTTAAGTGGACTGGCTTAAAATGTGACAGAGATCCTTCATTCTCCCTTCTACCTGCATTTGCACTGTTTTCACTCTGGCCTCCAGAACATTCTGGATTTATTGAAGAGAGGGTTTGAGAGACACTGGTTGGTTCTGATTCTCTGTAGTCCTGTCCATAAGGTTCTGTTTTGATCTGTTCAGTTGTAGTACTGTGTAAAGAGTTTCTCTCTCTATTTCCTTCCTTCTGAGCCTGATATAAATGTGAGGGCTGAGTTTGTTCCCCATAATAGTCACCTTTTACAAAGGCAGGATTAGAGTCAGTGTTTTCTGAATCAAGCCCTTGAAGCTGCTCTCCCTCCTGAGAGGTCCAGAGTTCCTCCAGTTCCTTTTTAATCTGTGTGGGCTCTGGGTCCTCCTGTCCATGACTGGGGCTCCACTCCTGTTCACTGTACTTCTGCTCAGTTTCTGAGGCAGAGAAAGTTAACTGCTGGACATCTGAAGGAACAGATAAAACAGAAAAGTCATTTTAGCTTTGTCCTGAAACACATTTTAATTTTAACAATAATAATTGTGACTTAAATTTACAATTGAATCTAAAACCTAGTTAGACGTTGTTCCACAGCATGAAATCTATAATCAACCTAACAATAACCGCTCAACCTGTTGACTGCTAGCAAGCTAAGTATAGATTCTAGAGATTATGGAAATGGTCCTTGATGTTAATATTTCATAATGAAAGGTTAACATTTATTGTTAATGGACTTCATGCTATGGAATAATTAAAAATATTTAAAAATGTATTGTGGCAAATTTAGTTTGATATCTAATTTTTTACAGATATCTGGACATTTACAGCTCAAACATAATAAGCTACAGACCTTAGATTTTCTTCAATAAAAGATAAAAGGTGTAAAACATTGCACGGGTCTTATTTTCTTGATTTCAATCCACGTTTTAAAATGGCAGAAGATTATTATTATAATACTGTTGGCAGTCTGAACATAGCCAAAGCAAGTTGCAAGGGAACACATTTCTCAATCACAATTTAGAGTCGCTTTCAATAGTTTGCTCAAACCCTGAGCGAGAAGCTGATCTACAAACCCGATATTGCAAACCATTTGGTTTTTGAAGCATCAACACAATTGTATTATCTGAAACGAACAATATTTTACATTTTACAACTTCAGTAGACTGATATTAGGGCTGCACCAATACAGATGCTGGACAAAAGTAAGAATAATTAAGAAATATATCTTAAATTGTAAATTATATATTAATATTTTTTCACTAAATTATTAGTACATTTATCTTCACCTAATAGTGTTTACCAGAATAAAAAAAGATAATCTACCAAAAAAGGGTAACAATTATGAAAATCTATAATTTGATGTTACTAAATCACTAAATCACAAAGTATTTATTTGACCGACACTGAACAGTCCGCTCTCTCATTCAGGAGAGCATGGTCGAGCTAGCGGGAGTGCTACATTAATCGGTTATAGACTCTGTCCACATTAATAAGCTAGGTTGAAGTCTGTGCAGTAACAAGAATTTGAGTTAAACAAATGTTCTCTCACCCTGAAATGACAAAACATGGGAATCTCAATCCCTAAAATGTTGTGATAAATACACTTGTGCTACCATAGAGTACATTCGTTATGTAGTACTACAGCTTATTACATCTGATGTCATATCAGTCCCTGCACACAGCCCAAGCCACATCCAGTAGGTTTTCCGGGATGACGACAACCCTTTTCACCAGTCTGTGACAGCTGAGGAACAGCCCTAGTTGTAAGGTCCAGGTGGGCCCCATATATCATGGGTTACTCTAGCAACCAATGCCCAGTCACTTCTTATGGCCTGCATTGGCAGGAGGTGCTGTGCTCAATCTGAGCCTCATCTGCCACCTGTGGGGAGCCTTCATAGATCTCTTGTGACACTGACATTCTCTGTGTGCTCCCACCTGTAGGGGACTGTGTAGAATTCTACCACCCTTTTCCAGACATCATTGAGCCTTGTGACACCTTGTTCATTAGCTGAAGGAAAGCAGTTAATTATATTTTTCCCTTTTTTCTTTCCACCACATTAAAGAAAATAAATCAATGACACATCCATGTCAGAGACATTCTGAAATCTAGGTCTCACCAAGGCCTCTTATGTTCTGATACTCAGCAGATATTCTCATGCGGCACATTTCATCTTGATGGCCTGAATCTGCCCTTGATCTCCTGTGGTCTCCACCCATGCCTGGAGTTCCACAAGTTCAATTTTTAGAACATGTACTGATCTATTGACATCCCTTGTGATATTAAGTCTATTGATTACAGAATTGTTGCATTTGTTTTTTTCCAACATCCCACTTCTGTATGAGGTATTCAAAACATGTTTTCTGAGATCTCCATCTCACCCCCAAAAACACTAAGCATTGCCCGAAGTGAGCATCACCCAGCTGGGCTGTGATGAAATTCCAATAGACACTTTTAGTTTTATGGAAATCATAAACAGCACCTCCGTAACCAAACAGAGAATAGAGAAGCACATTGGACATATTACACTGGACTTAAAACCTAAGACTGATGCACAAAACAAAAAAACCTATCCAGTCCCTTACATGGACCCAGGTACACTGCCTTGCAATTTTATGTAGACTGTGCCACACATCAAACAGCTCAATGACGTCAATAAGACCTGAGAGTAGTCGCCTTGAGGGTGTCTCCCGAGTTTGTTGTGGCCTAACTCATTGACTCTACAATTAAAATTGCCAGCAACAAAATGAAATACTCATTACTGTTTCAATAAACGTTAGTACTAGATAGTGATTTTAGGAATCACATTTTTTCAGCAGCCACTACGGTAGCATATATTTTTAATGAAAACAGTCTAATACTTTCAAACAACACATCCTAACTTTTAATATCTTTCCTCCCAATACCTCCTCAACACCTTAAGACAGAAGATATATAAAGAAGCACTAACCAAGCACCCGTTTCTACAGGACCCTTTGCTCTGTGTCTCTATTTACATTCAAGGTAGACATTCTGAACTAAATCATGGTCAAAATAGATAACAGGATAGGAAACCATTAACGAGTTATGAATGCAACTGTGACCCTCCATTTGATCGGGTATTAAATTTAAAAATTACTCGTCTTTTTTTCAACCTGGCAGTTTTGGGACTAATGTTCAAGGTGCAATTCAGTCTGATCTCATTCAGCCTAGTTTCATTTTCCTGAGGAAACTCCAGGATGACATCAAATGCCTTCCATGCCCTTCCCACTCACCAGATATAAACATCATTGCACCCTTACAGGAAGGTCTGGAGTGCAGAAAGCAAAGTTCCACAGTTCAGGACTTGTATGGCAGCTATTCCAAGCAATGGAGTTCTTCTAAAGGCCAAGGGTGTCCCTAATCTTGTCAGTCAGCGTCCACCACTGTTCCTCTTTGCCGATGCAACTTGTCCATGTTTTTTTAGTTTCCTGTCATCAAATCACAATTTCAGAGTTTTGGGCCTATGCTGCTGTTTGTTTATTACTTCAAGGTCATTTACTTTCCATTTGGAGTTTCCCTCTATGGGCTTGATGAAATATAGAGCTTACATGTACATTGTATCCAAATAGTCTTTACCCTGTGAGTCCACAAGCGTATCAGAAACATACTGTACTCTACATCACAGATAAAGACATCTATTGTCCCATTGGTCATCATATATATGTTTGAGCCACAGTAAAGAAAGCAATGGGTAGGTTGTTTAAATAAATATATATTTTCAGAAAGTAGATAGAGCTGAATAAATTACCACAGACAGTAATGGTATTATTTATCCACTGTGGGTCTTCATGTGTCTTTTTAGATGTCCACTGCGAGTGAATGATTTGCCACAATCAGGACAGCAAAATGGCTTCTCCCCAGTGTGAATCCTGATGTGATTTTTAAGATCACCACCAGTAATGAATTCCTTGGAACAATATGGACATCGATATGGCTTTTCTCCTGTATGAATCCTGAAGTGTATTTTTAAAGTACCATTCTGAGTGAAGAATTTCCCACAAACATGACAGCAATACCTAGCTGCAATATGAGTTTGAAGGTGATCTTTCATACACTCTGTTGACTCCATATTCTTTCCACACACTCCACAATTTTTTTCTTTGTCCTTTGAATGAGTCTGAACATGTTTAAGTAATGAACCCATGTGATGAAAAGACCTTCCACACACTTTACAAGAACAGAGAACAGCATGACTCTGACTGGGTGATTTCAGGTGTGACAACTGTGTGGATTTCCAACCCTTACATTTGATATATGAGCTTTGTCCTTTTAAAATCATTGCTCCCTTTAGGTTAAATGGCTTAAAATATGATGGAATTCTATCATTCTCCCTTCTACCTGCACTTTCACTGTTTTCACTCTGGCCTCCAGAACATTCTGGATATATAGAAGAGAGGGTTTGAGAGACACTGGGTGGTTCTGATTCTCTGTAGTCCTGTCCATCAGGTTCTGTTTTGATCTGTTCAGTTGTAGTACTGTGTAAAGATTGTCTCTCTCCATGTCCTTCCTTCTGAGCTTGATATAAATGTGAGGGCTGAGGTTGGTCCCCATAATAATCACCTTTTATAAAGGCAGGATTAGAGTCAGTGTTTTCTGACTCAAGCCCTTGAAGCTGCTCCTCCTCCTGAGTGGTCCAGAGTTCCTCCAGTTCCTTTTTAATCTGTGTGGGCTCTGGGTCCTCCTGTCCATGACTGGGGCTCCACTCCTGTTCACTGGGCAGTTCCTGCTCAGGTGGTACATATGGTTTTGAGGTAGAGAGAGTGAGCTGCTGGACATCTGGTAGAGATTAAACGTTAATAAAAAAAGTTAATACAAATGAGTTTTCTGCAAAAACAAACCTAATAAGAAAGTAAGCTGTAATCCTACCCCACACCAAAGAAAATATCAATTTCGATGGTGCATTTATGAGTTCACTAGGAACTTGAGGAAAACAAAATATTGATCAGTTTTCATCATTGCAGAGAAGGCAGAGCCCTAAAACACTGCCTGACTTCTAATGATGGTTGTAGGATCAATTGGACTATAAACAACCTGGAAACAGTATTCAAAAAGCAACGTGATTAAAGGGTGTACCTTCTTTTGCCTATGCTGTACAGTCCAATAGGTTTGCACAATATGTAATAATAGAGTCCTTAATGTAGCTAGCATTGAAACACCTCTCAAGAGAGATGTGCACAAGCTATTGAAATAAACTCTTGAAATTTGTATTCTTTGAGTGTAACTGATTAAGTTTATACACTATTTCAGGGGTGCACAATATTTTTCTTATACTGTACAGTCCTAAATGTACCTAATGGACAGTACTCTGTTCATTCATTATATATATAACATTATATATTTAATCTACCCAGATATATAACCTTAAAGACATTATTAGTTAGTAATTATTTAACAATATTCTAATACAGTTAGTGTTATTTTTCGGAATATGTACAGTAATGTTTCCTGTTTTTAATCGATTTCAATTTGTTTAAATTATGCACTTTTATTCGGAAGGCGAAACTAGGAACGTCTAGGAATCCAGTGGGCTGAGTTACACTACGTCACCTTAATAACATGCTAATGAATCTAATAATATATTGCACATTAACTATTCAGTCTTATATCGCATATGTTCGGCACACGTTAATGTACTAATTTAGAATGTGTACATTTTTGTCTATAGTTGGTGGCTACTAAGTAAGATTAAAATATTTTTTATAAACACTAGACGTCAACGTTCACCAATTTATTTTTTACACCATTGGTGCTCTAATTACATGAGCGAATATAGTCACGAGGCTGAAAAGCCCAGCAGTTGTAACGTAACTGGTAAAAGTGATGCAGCAGACACACACTCACCCTTGATTTCAGGTTGTAAGGCAATGTTGAGCAAACTCTGTAGACGGAACACTTCCTCCTGATACTCAGTTACCGTTTTTTCAACAATTCCGAATATATCCTCGGCAGCAGCTGTCAATCTCTCGTTTAAAAAAACCCTCAATAACTGTAGTTTAGACATTTTTATATAATGCAAGTGTATTGGCTAGAAATATGTCTTCATGTTGATTTTATCAAATCCTGTATGGCATCAGAAATTAAAACATCCGGTTACATCAAGAAGGAAAAGCGCTCCGGCTATGCGTTTTCGTTTGTGTTTTATCACCACCTGCTGGAGTGGCGTGACCATAGAAATTAAATCTATAGAAGCCTTATTAAACTTCTTTGCCTGGTCATCCTATTAGTACACAAAAAAATGGCGACTGTTGTTAGTTGTCACGGTAATAACATGCAAATCGGTTTAATGTGGAAGTAGGGCGCTAGATCTTTGCAATGGAATGGTACATGTAAAAATGGCTGCCACTCTGACCATTCTGCTACATTTATTTGCATTGGAATGGCACTTCTAATCATTCCATTTCTATGGGCATGACCATAGAAATTACCGGATGTTTTCATTTCTGATGCCATACGCACAACCGGCGCTACGTCATAGAATGTCTCTGAACAGATTCACGCCCACTTTTGGGGGAATAACAAACCGCCATACAGTCAATGACAGTATAGGCATACAGTATCGGATCGAGAAAGTTGACTAACTACAACATGACAAAGAGTTGTTGTTTGCACCAATAATGTTAGAAAAAAAACTAATTTGAAATTCGTTATTTTGCCATGTAAAAATAAATATCCAGAAAAAGGCAATTACATCTGCACCTAGCTGTACTATACCGTCGACAGAATGTCTTGATACTTCATGGGTCACACCTGGGGGTCATGTACTATAACCCTGAAGTGGAATTATTAATTGATAACAGGGCGTTTCCTTTTAAATTAAATCCAAAATCATAGTGTAATTAGTCTCAAATCTGAATCTTTGGTGGGCTTTTACTTTGAAACTGTAGATCAGAATGTCTTGATACTTAATGGGTCACACCTGGGGGTCATGTACTATAACCCTAAAGTGGAACTAGTCTATGATAACAGGGCATTTCCATTTAATTATATAATCTATGTATGTACCCGAAGAATGCTTTTATTTTTAAAACCAGTTCAAAGACACTATTACCGTAAAGCTATAACCACCTACTATGCCACGTACAGAAAAAAACTGTGTTGGCTATCTTGACTGTCGCTCACAATGTGTCGGCTGGCTGGCTCTTGGCCCCCCCACGCAGAGCAAATAAACCGCTTGGAAATCAGGGCGGTGTTAGACAACCGCACGATGGTGGCGTACATAAATCGACAAGGGGGAGTGAAGTCCCCCGCCATGAACAACCTGGCGTTCGAGATATAGTATGGGCCAGAGAACACGTTCGGTCTCTCGTTGTATCCCATATTTCAGGAAAATTGAATGTGGGAGCAGACCTCATGTTGACGGGAGGCCCGCATGCAGACGAGTGGTCCATGCACCCAATATTAATGGCTGTGGTTCTCCATGAGACCCTCGGACAAGCCTTCACTGGGGGTGGATGTGTATGCATGGCAGATGGCCAAGGGGCCTTCTCTATGCGTTTCCCCCTGTCTGGCATCTACTGCACGTAGTCCAGAGAATACATCAGGAAGGGGCGTCAGTGATATTAGTAGCCCTGAAAAGACCAGGTGCAGGCTGTTTTCCAGAAATGCTGAGGATGCTTTGCGCCCCCTCCTGGAAGGTCCCTCACTAGCAGGACACATTAGTTCAGGCTCATGGAATGCTCTTCTCCCCCCCACTCAGCCCCTATGGGTTTAGCCCCTGAGCAGGAGAGATTGAGTCACAGTGGTCTTCCCATGAATGTGATTCAGACGATTCAGGGGGCACGTGCAGTCTCCACAGCCAAGAGTTACTTGTGCAGATGGAAGCTTTTTGAGAGCTGGTGCACGTCACGTGGCTCAGTTCCCCAGAACTGTGGAGTTAACACAGTCCTGGGGCCTCATGTATAACTGAAAAGTGCCATAACTCACTAAACATTACAAAATAAAGTTTCCACTACAGGAGTTTATGACGTTGACTATTCAAAAAACATAATTACCTCCACCAATAAAAGTTGGATGATTCACATCCAAATGCCAAACCCCAAATGCAAAATGCTATTAA